>CAIGRP010129932.1:0-33185 GCA_903798385.1 Fraxinus cuspidata
TTAATAGATCACATGCTATCAAAGACAATATAAAATACTATTTTTTTGTTCACCACCATACAAGAAATTCAAAGTTATTTATCTAGCTAATTCTATAGGGATTTCTTATTGTTTTCTACTAGTACTAGTATTAGAAGAAAAATAAGTAGATGATGAACTTCATCCAATCGTAGTACTTAAATAGGCCATACATCGCCATCAAGAAATGACGAAATAGTAGACAATGATAGTGGTGGATCATTATTTCTACCATGTTTTGCAATATATTGAGAATATAAATTGCAAAATGTACTTACCATAGCGCAATGGCAAGTCCTCCAAGTATTTTACAACCTTATAAGTTAATACGATGATCCATAACTATAGCTAGAGAGAATAACATTGCTAGTCCTCCAAATATTTTTGAATTTCATCTCCATGGTAGCAATTATACCATAAAAATGAGCAATCTCAATTTTTGCTTTGTTAAAAAATGAGCTTGAACTACATAAGCGTGGAATTGTAGATGCCCACCATCGCATTGGTCACATTGAAGAAATCCTTTAAATTTTTCATTATCAAATTTTTTGTTGGGTGGTTATTTTTTATGATACAATAGTCTTCTAAGTCTAAATATTTATATTAGAATTTGAATTTGAAAGTAGAGCTTTATGGCTTGCATGAAGTACTTATCGAGGGTATTGTCTGAAATTGTGTATTTTGAAGTTTCTGATTTTTTGGAAAAGGTTGAGGAGCATGAGCTGACTAATGACAGTTCCAACGTGACCAAGTCATTTTTCATACTACCTCTTGTATTGAGTTGTGCAAGTTTCTTGTTTCCAAGTGAAATCATTTCTTCACTAATTACAATATGATTCCAAAAAGGCATCCACACTCTTATGTTTCTTTTTTGTCAAGTGTTGCCAACATTCATAGGTAGGCTTACAAGTTTTTTCTTCGTATTTTTTGCTGAGATTTTTTAATTTTTATTTCCTCATCAGTAACAACTATTGTCAGTTCGGTGCACATGCGTTTTATGTAATTGGAGAATTGCATGCTTGTGAAAAATTATTATTTGGAGACTTATTAGTCCAGAAAAATTAATTATGGATTGATGCGCTATATTTGATGAAGTTTATGGACTGTGGCGCAATTGACTCTGAAATAAATTGCACTTCATGCTTACCTCATTCATTTACGTCATTGGAAACCACCTACTCTGAAACCATAAATGAATTCATTAACTCTTGCTTTAAACTCACTGCTTTCAATCAGACGCATACAAAGCAAAGCCCTATACTCTGCAGTCAAGTACTTCAGGCTATTGATCCGGGTATTTATTTTTGTTACTTATCAGCATTTAAATTCAAGCTAATAATGTTGTTCTTGTTTACTCATTCGTTTGCATGTTTCAATCAAGTATAAAGGGTTAAAGATTTTGAGTAAAAAGTTTGTTTATAGATAGATAGATAGATAGATAGAACCGGATTTAGTAAGAGAAAAGTCCGGAGTAGCCCTATAGAATGCGAATGTTAAATGATGTCAAATTGTGAGACCTTTAAGATCCGGAATGAACCATGTAATAAAAAATAGATCAAAATTAACTGGTCGGCTCGCTGTTAAAAGTGGGTTGCGCCAAGATTGATTCTTTAGTCTCAATGACCATGAGCTTGGACTCAGTTGGCTTGCTTAATAAAAGGTTAAAACTTAAAACTAAATATAAAACAGGTATTAAGCTCTCTTCGATTTTGCAATCCATCAACTCTTTCTTTGTAAATTTTCATACGAAGTTTTATATATTTAGAAAATCAGCATACCATTCGAAACAGAAGCCAAAAATCATTAAACCATAAACACCTACCACCTCACTCAACGAATCAGTCGCGGTTGATCGCCACCCCATGCATCAACTCGACACCCATATTCTCGTTTATTGTATATCTCCTCCACAACCAAAATACTTTATTCCCTATTTGACATGAGCATTGGAGTGACGCAACCATCGCACCCAATCAGAGCTACTGTCGCAAGCAGTCTAACGTGATTCTCAACTATTGACTATGTGGTTCCATAAGATTTTGAGATCAACTATGACTTCAGACATTTAGTAGATGAAGCAACATTTTCTGAGGTAAATTGAATTCGTTGAGCACTCATAACTGAATATTAAGTTTGTTATTTTATAGATTCAATTGTTATGACTAATGCAATAAAAGAAAAAAGGCATGAACAATAGTACTCTTAAGGAAAGAATTTCGAAGCTTTTAACTTTTTCAAGTTCAAAACTGAAAAATAATTCATTCCGGAGATTTTTTGAAAGTCATTTTTACAAAGAATTTTATCAATTAATAATATTATATTGGTCTTTTACATTTTTTTTTCTGCAAGATATAGATTTCTAGCTATATTTTCTTGCTAGGTGTATGGCGGGAAGAAGAAGACAACGGGAGACAAAAGCTACAAGAAGAAATGCGAGAAACTACAAATCTGAGCCAGAACTAGAAAGCGATGATCAGTATGAGTCTAGTGCAGATATGCATCCCCACTCGATTGATCGTATTGATCGTAGAACTCCACTTGTTAAAGAACCAACATTCACTTCTCATGCGCCATCCAAATCAGATGCCACACCCATACCCTTGATAGAGGCTAAAGTCATCAAGCCGCTAAAAATGAAAAACCAGACTGAAATTAAATTTGAAGATTCACATCTCAATGCCAATGCCAATGCCAATGCCAATGTCAATGCCAACACCAATGACCAACGACTAATAGTTTACCACGGTAAGTTTCTCTATTTTTTACCCCTTCCATAGTTGTGCAAGTTAATTGCAAGTGTATGTATCTCCTAAAATGCATGATGAAAATTGTTGAATACTATTGTTACGCCTCCCATTATAAGGTTCCAGAAATCTTAAATGGCAAGCAAACCTAGGGCCACACACTCCACAATTATCATGATGTAGTTTGACCGAACCCCGTGAATAGGCCAAGTCAATGTCCGGATGCCGAACCCATTGGATCGTGTCAAACTCTATGGAAAGAACTGAACTTGCATCACGGGGAGGCCGCTAAAGGAGCTCGGCGTGAGATCCTCACGCAATCTATGATATGTGATTGATGTGACTGCTGCCACCGCCCTTTCCAACAAATCAGGTCAAGACTAAAACCGCAACCTAGGTATTATGGATAATAAAATGGTATTAGCATTTAATGGTCATGATTGATTGATGGCTATGACAAGATGCTCTACCCGTTAGGATGAGGCCACGTATCTCTACATCTAATGACTCTTACTCATCATCTTCTACTATAAAAACTCACACTTAGTGTCATTCCAATGGTAATGCAAATGTAGACTCCCAAGCTATAACTTAGCTCTATCATTGTTTTATCTATCACTCCCCAAAATCGACCCCCTTTTTTACATTTAAAGCTTTTCCATACTCATATACTCATCATCTCAATTGATTTGACCATTGGAGCTCGTACGGACGATTTTATCACTATCAGAGGAAGCCACATGTGGCTAACAATTTATTCAAGTGTACAGAAACTAGGCTTGCGCGAACGTGAGAGACCTTGGAATCTATTGACCATGTTGGTGGTACAAAATTCGAGGTCAACATATTGACGTCATCTATGAGAAACTATATTATAACTACGGTTTTTTTTTTCTATTTTAGGCAAGCAATGTAAAATATGAGGATTCGTTACTTACACAAATCACTAACACACATAGGAGAAGGTTTGAATACGATTGGTCACCGAGAATGCTGCAAAGATGGCTAGAGGTTGCAAATGATCTTTCTAGTGTTTAAGGATTTTTTGCAAAGTAAAAAATATGATAGACGGCAAAATTCTTCCTTTTATAAGTAGTCAAGATGAAGCTTTACCATTGGATGAACTTCAACAATATCTCAAGTGTACAACTGTACTCCCATATCAGACATTAAAACCAAAAGGCGCCTACTGAAATTTAAATAAATGAACACTATTCACGAACTCTCTATTCTTACTTTGAAGGTTTTTAAAGAGGACTTCAGCCTCTATGGCCCCTCCAAAGGCACTTCCCACTTGGCTGACCATGGTGATGAAGAGGTCCACGGCATCGCTAGTCTCCATAAAGCTCTACCACCTATTCGTCAAGAATTTATGAAATGTGGAGGTGGAAGTCTGAACCTCTAGAGGAAACATGGTCAGAACTTCTGGAGCCAACTCATCACTCCTGTAAGTAACCGCAAGCCTAGAGTGGGTCGAGTCTGAAGCCGTTGACCCACTTGAAGTTTGGTCTTCTTCGACGACCCTTCCCCTAATGGCTCCACAGCAATTGGCCTCTTCTGGCCCACCTTGGCAATAGTTATTGAAGCTACCATCAACTTCTCCCCAGCAATGACTTCAGAGTGTGGGGGTGGGGCGACCATGGATCTACCTTCTCCGGTGGTGGAGAAAAGATGTTTCTTCTTTGGGACCTCCTCCACTATCTTTTTCCCCTTATCTTTCAGGGGAGGTTGCCCTTCTTCTTCTTGGCTACCAGCCTCCCGACTAGCCTTTTCTCTTGGTCCCTAACATGTTTCGCAGCAATGAGGGTTTCAGCCCTTTCCTCCCAGTCATGGAAGTGGCAGCAAGGATTGTTGCCGTATCAGAAGTAGGAAGCCTTTTTTTCTCAAAGTTTTCTACAAAAAAAAGGGACAAGATCAGCAACGGTAAGATTTATTGAATGTTGATATTATCTCTTCGGGCCATTAAACCAAATTCTTCACAAAAAAAAATCTGGAGCTGATTAAACGATCAAACTCACACAACGAGGAGGGGCATCGATAAATGTCCCAAACAATCTCCAACTCACAATGGCTAAGCTCGAAGCATTCAACCGACCCTATAAGACATTAGGAAAAGGTAAAGATCAGAATCAACGTTAATTGGAAAAAAGATCAAGTATAACACTCACGAGTTTCAGTGTAATAGGTCGAAACTGTTACGTGTGGGGACTGTGTCACCCTCACACTCTTGCCATTTCTCCCTCTTATAGAACCATGTCTCCTTCCATCCTTTGATGGAGGAGGGAAGACTAAAATGAAAGATGAATGTGACCCCCACAGAAATAAAGAATACCATCCCTTAGAGCTCTCTTTTCCAAAGACCCTGGGTTGGAAAATGGTCTGGAAGGGCATATCATCTCCAAGGGAGGTCTCCTTCCACAAGAAGTAGGTCACTACTAATTGGGCCCAAATATTGGGGACGAGTTTGGTGAGAGCCAGCCCATACAACCTACGAATGGCTCTAAAGAATGGATGTAAATGCAGGCAAAGCCCTGCTTTAAAAGCAACTCACTGATAGCGACGCAACCCAACTTCAGAAAGCAAACAAGCTCATCAATAGAGGGGGATAAGAGTTCGATTTTAGACGGAATACAGTATTTTTCCCTAAAATTTGCTAAGTGGGATGCATTTACATTCGAAGGAATTTTGGCTGCCCCCCATGCCACCCCATTATTTTTTCTAGCTTTCCCAGAAGGTAAAACACCTTGTGCAGCTTGGATGGCTCGAACCAGGTCGATCATGTTTGTTATTGTTATCCCCATTTCAGAAGCCACTTGGCTAAGATATATATCCCCCCATAGAGTATGAAGAAGTCATTTAGTTGTTGAGTTTAAAAGTGTTAGAGTACTTACAAAAACTATCGAAAATATGGTGAAGAAAATTCATCAGCGATTATGAAGGCAAATGAAGAAGAAGAAAAGAGATTGAGAGATTTGGAAAATAAGTTTCTTGATTTCGTAGATGGTAGAGTGATTTTTTATCCCAAACTGTTGCCTTTCATAGGCAGACTCTTAGTCTCATCCATTAGATGTCGATCTGGATATCTAACCGTAATTTTAGCCACTCGATACATCAGACTCTTCGTCTTCTATGATCCACATCAATCCGTTCGTTTCATGTGCTCTAATCCATCTGTATTTCACATAACGCGCATATATCAGCCATCATTGCGCATTGAATGCAATGCTGGTTGCGTGTATGGGAAAACAAACCTAGCTTTAGTTTTATGTCACTCGTGCTGGTCGATTCAAAATAATGATATCTGCATCTCGTAATTACTGTAACCATAATTCATAATTTGTATCTCTCAATCACAACTTGTAATTAGTAAGCTACCAAAATTTGAATCTACAGACCCTATTAATTTAATTTATAAAATAATGATTTAATTAAATAATAGATCTACCATAAATAAAATGCATCAATTATATATTAAAATGTTTATATTTAAAATATATCGGACCAAAGGCACAACACTTAAAAAAATTCATATTATGGCCCAATAATCCTAATTTTCTTAATTGAACCAATGAATGAACTCGATACCACTGTGTTAAATAGTGAAAAAACAGAAATACCTTCTTTTTTTTTTAAGTTGTAGAGTGGCAATTTATAGTTCCTACAAAAAACATTCTACATAAAACCTCATTGAATCATATTCATATA
Source organism: Fraxinus cuspidata (assembly GCA_903798385.1). Taxonomy (NCBI): domain Eukaryota; kingdom Viridiplantae; phylum Streptophyta; class Magnoliopsida; order Lamiales; family Oleaceae; genus Fraxinus; species Fraxinus cuspidata. The sequence continues at coordinate 6,468 of CAIGRP010129932.1, forward strand.
CGTTCTTTCTAGACGTGTGCTCTAATACATCACAATACCTACTAAATACAACGTTTCATACATAAACCAATCTAGCAAAATAGGCCGAATTAGAATTTAGTTTAATTCTCCAATAATATCAATATTCCACTAGATATATTGAGAAGTGATTATAGTAAACAATATGTCACCTTTGGTTTTATATGTTACAATGAATAAGTCTATTTAAAAGAATGTGTCGAACTGCATGCACTTTCAACATATATTTGACAATTGTTCTTTCAAATCATCATCAGGGAAAGGAAAAGTAAATCGTCAGAAGCTTCGCCCTTTTTTATATCAAGCTGCTCTAAGAGGTGATTGGGAGGCAGCTGAAACTGTTCTGAGTTTAGACAGAAGTGTAGCTAGTGATGAGATAACAGATACAGGAGATAGGGCTCTTCACGTAGCTGCTGCCAGCAAGAAAACTGCATTTGTCCATAAATTAGTCGAATACTTGAACGAAAATGAGTTAGCATTGCTGAATACACATGGAAATACAGCTTTCTGTTTTGCAGCTATATCAGGGATTGTCGAAATTGCTGAGGCCATGTGCAGAAAGAACAAAAAATTGCCAATAATTCGAGGCAGCAATGGAATGACCCCACTTCAAATGGCTGCTATGCTTGGAAAAAAGAAAATGGTTAAATATCTTTACCAAATTACGCCCCTTCAAGATCTCCAGGCTGAGGAACGTACGGAGATTCTTGTATCAACTATCCATGCTGACATGTATGGTATGAAATCGCCAGACTGAACTCAATAATGAGTAACAAATGAAATAATAAGTATTGCTGATAATTTGAACCAAATACACCTTTCAAATTTATAATAAGCTTGCTTTTCTTGCTTGTAGATATTGCATTAAAGATATTGAATGCAGATACAAGTATAGTTACTTGTCCAACGGTAAAGATAGGAAAAGCTCTACAAGTGTTAGCTCGAAAGCCTTTATCACACCATGTAAAATGTCAAGGACAGTTATGGGAAAGACTTGTTAGAATCATTTCTACTGTCCCTTATGTTCCTTGTAAGTCCATATGAATTGAAGATTTTAATTTTCTGCCCAATAATTGATCTGGAGATTAATATTGTGAATGCATTTAGGTTTCAAAAACATATATAATTCAGTTGAAGTGCAGAGACAAGGCCGTAAGCTGGTAGAGAGACTTTGGGAAGAGATTCTGAGTTTACCAGACTCGGCCATTTCTAAACTAATCCTTGAGACTGGAATATTTCATGGTGCTGCAAAAATAGGGAATGTTGAGTTTCTAACAATGCTTACTCATTCATATCCCGATCTTATTCGGAAAGTCAACTCAAATAATTACTCCATATTTCATGTTGCTGTGTTGAACCGACAAGAAAAAGTTTTCAATCTCATATACCACATAGGAGCTCTTAAAGATTTAATAGTACTCTATAAAGATACAGCAGATAACAACATTTTGCACTTGGCTGGAAAATTAGCACCTCCAAGCAGACTCAATATTGTATCAGGAGCCGCTCTTCAAATGCAGAGAGAGCTACTATGGTTTAAGGTGAGAAATTAAACATGACTAAAAGCCCCCCTTCCTTTTTGCCCCGACACTATATAACATAATACAAAAGATTATTTCCATTTTAGAATTCAATTTAAAAGAACCTTTGCAATATGCAATAATTTAAGTAAGCTTTTCAGGAGGTGGAGAAAATTGTTCCCCCGTCATTTTTGGAGATGAACAATATTAGGTTCAACACGCCAAGGGAGTTATTTTCAGTGCAGCACAAGGAGTTGCGGGAAGCTGGTGAGAAGTGGATGAAGGACACAGCAAGTTCTTGCATGGTTGTGGCAACTTTAATTGCCACAGTGGTATTTGCTGCAGCCTTTACGGTACCAGGTGGCAATAATGAAACAGGCACTCCAGTATTCTTGAATGAGTGGTGGTTCACAGTTTTTGTCATATCAGATGGGGGAGCAATGTTAAGCTCAACAGCTTCTATAATGATGTTCTTATCGATTTTGACTTCCCGATTTGAAGAAGATGATTTTTTATTTTCATTACCGGCAAAGTTGATGTTCGGATTAACATCACTCTTTGCTTCAATCATTTGCATGGTCATAACATTTAATGCAACCTTCTTTTTGGTCTACGATAAAGAAAAGCAAAAGATGCTGCCAGGAATTGTTGCTGCTGTTGCTTGGATTCCAAGCATTTTATATGGAGTGCTAAATTATCAGTTGTTGATTGCCCTACTCCGCTCAACATTCTACTCGAGGTCTACATTTCAAGGAGGTAAGCACAGACTTTACTAATAAAACGAGTAACAATTCTACTCTTTTTCTTTTTTTTCTCATTTTCAAATTAGAACTACAAAATAAGTGGGCTTTGCTTTGTCAGTACAGTAAAGGTGGAGAATTTCTATTTCATATTTCCACGAACAGATTGTAATGGAATTCTGTAAGCACATTTTCATAGTGATTGTTACACACAATGATCTGAATGTTGATTGTATTGAGTTGCCTTGATTCTTTTGCTAATATGGGATACTTTTAGGCTTGTAAAAGTCCTTTTTTTGTCATTAGTCATGTAAAGTGAGACAGTATCCTAGCCTGAGTTTGGACTTGGGATTTCAGAGTATTTGATTTAGGTTTAGAAGTGAATTTGGGATTTTTCAGACCTCAATAAATCTGAGATTTTGCTTTCATATTTATTAGTAAAGATAATACAATCAATTGTACAAAGACCCTATCAGACTATTACACGTTCTACTATTATGTCATCAGTGGACTATTATGTCATCAGAATATGTTGTATAGGCTTCCAGGTCTTGTAGTGCACCCTCAGTACGAGAACTTAATATATAGTTTCAACCTCCCCCTCAAACGATAGTGGCCTTTTTGTCACTCCAAGTTTGTCCCTCAAGTAGCAGAATGTAGTATGTCTTACTGCTTTGGCCAAGCAGTCTGCAGTTTGGTCGTGTAACGGAACATATATGATTTCCAGCTTCTTTTCTAAAACTGTCTCTAACAAAATGAATGTCAATTCAATGTGTTTAGTTGTGGAATGATATACAAGATTTTCTTCAAGAGCTCTAGCACTCAAATTGTCACACCATGTTACTGGTATATAAGGTAGAGGAGAAGAGAATTCTTGTAACTAAGTCTACTCGCATGAAACTAGTGCAGTGCCCGATACTCTGACTCAGTACTTGATCTCGCTATGATATGTTTCTTTGAGGATCAAGAAGCTAAGTTATCTCCAAGAAACACATAGTACCTGGCCACACATTCTCTTGTCTAGGACAAGAGAAAGAAAGGATGGAAATAAGAAAAATTTGGAAATTCAAATAGAAAATACAACAAAAATTGAAAAGTTCTTTTGAGCCATAAGTTTGGCACGAAAACTCACAAAATTAGACACCTGCTTTGTGGATAATAATCTCCTTCTGTTGTTATAATAATCTAAACCATTGCTTTATGCACACTTTATAAGTTCACAGCTTATCATAAATAGCTAAGCTCAAACATCGAAAATAAGATATATTTGCCTGTTTCACCAAATGCAAAGTGAATATAACCAACTTCATTTTGCACAAATTCAATTAGCATCTTATTGATTTCATCTTTATAAGAAGCCACGGTACGAGTTCTCTAATAATTTTTTTGGGTTCGTATATTATAGTGAATTATCAATGTGTATACCGTAATTTTTTTTCAAGAAACAAAATTGCAAATTTTATACCAAACATGAATGATTTGACTCGGATTTCAGGACTATTTGTTATCAATTAATGTTACAAATACAATGGTCGGAACGCCACCGGGCTTAATTTAGTTTTAGAATTTATGTAAAAATCAAAGTCAAAGCTAGTGGCGAGAATTTTGACCATTGATGTGGTACTCTTTATTGAGCTCGGATGTGCAAACCTATGTCACTATGAGCGAGCTTTTTTAATACAAAAATATAAGTTCGATCTTGATTATGAACGACAAGCGCAGGTGGCATGCTAGCACAAATTGTTGAATGAGCAAAAAAATACTCATTTTTGTTTCTATCGGGTATTTAACATCAGCAAAATGATATTGAAACACCACCTAAATAAGAATGCTAAACCTTTTGAAGTGACATCATAATTATGAGTGAAGAACAAGTGCATGGTGAGTAAAATGTGAAATAAAATGCGAAAAAGTATCAGATTTAGTTAATAATTCACTAATTAATGCCGCTAAAGAGAATGACTAATTACCTTATTGGGTTCATTAAATATCTAAAAGAATCATGTATTCAATCAAAGTGGGATATAAAAAAATTGGATTTAGTCTCTCCAAATAACCAATTTTCCACTTAATTATTATTTTTAGCAAATGTAGTTGAGTCTAGGAGAGGAAAACTTGTTTAGGTGATATGAATACGTTAATTTCGATTTTGACGTTTGCACTATCCAATATCACAAGAATATAGGTATTCTTTTGAGAGAATATGTGGAAATAGAAACAAGGGGTGCCATGTAAAAGAGAGTTCTCATTATTGTTTAGAGTTTTGTGCTATTGGACTGTGACAATCTTTGTCCACACCATAAGCAATATCCATTACATGGTTCATCAGTGGCGGATCCAGGGTATTGAGCCAACTAGGACGGTCGTTGACCACCGCAATAACAAGATTGTTTATTAATATTTAATTAAATAATATTATGAAAAATTCAATCAATATATAAATGCACTAAAATGTAAAAGTAATATACATATAAAAATATAATTCAACACAACCTAAAATAATTTAAAAAAAATACATTTATCAATCATATACGGATGATCAAGTTTCAAGTTTTTATGAATTTAAACAAAGCAAGACAAAGTTTATATTTAAAATATGATTAAACCAAAAAGACAAACTCGAGTTTAAGCGAAGTTTATGCAAAATTTTTAAAACAATAATTTTTTAGAATTAAAACTATTTTTGACTTAATATTTTTCGAACTCTTAAAAAGAAAAAAAAAGTAATTAAATTGTCCAAATTTAATTTTACAAAATAAATTTTTAAAATCTAATACTAAAAGTATATATTATGAAATAATAATTTGAGTAAATAAATTTTTCAAAACATTAAAAAAAAGAGTGAAAGTGAAAAGAATCAAACCGCATTCATCTCGCATGGAAAGTAAGCACTCAACCATTTGAACTACATTGCTTATCATGTAACATTTATGCTGAGAAACACTATTTATTAGTTGAAAATTGGTATAGTTCTTATTTATTTATTATTTGTCAAAACATTAAAAGAAAGAGTGTCAATGAAAGGATTCGAAAATAATTTATCTCGCATGGAAAGTAAGTGCTCAACCATTTGAGCTACATTGTTTGTACCATTACATTTATGAACTAAAGTTTATATATATATATATATAAAATATAAAATCTTCCTTTAATATTTTTTCTCGACGGATCCAGCACGGGCGGCCGCCTCAACTCGCCGGGTGCTGGATCCGCCCATGTTCACCACTGTGACCACCTATGTTCTAGTTTAAAGTTGTAAATGACCACCTTAACTTAAATAGTGAACCTATATGAGCACTCTTAAATACGTTTACAGCTTTACTTTTACACAAAAAGTGGGATGTAGGGATGACCTCACTATTACAAAAACAGCCTCTACAACGTTCAAAAAAAGTTGTCGAATACTTTTTGAAATGTTTGGACGTATGTTGCAAACCTCGATATGATCATGGAGTAGAAGGATACGGCAAAGTTTTTTAAATATTGTTAATAACATTTTGCAACGTTTTTTGAATGTTGCTAATAACATTTCTGCAATATTTTTTGACTATTGTCGTAGGTTTATATATATATATATATATATATAGCAATTTATGTAAATCGACTGGAAAATTTGAAAATACTCATTGTGAACAAATTTTGAAATTGCATAAAAATTGATCATTTGATTCCAATAAAATGTGATACAACACCACCTAAATAAAATGGAGTTTCAAAATGAAATAGAATTAGGAATAAAATTTTGGTACGGTTTGGGCATGAAGAGCTTATTGCCACACTTACAACACCAAGCTTCTAGATTTTACTCTAATGACTTACTCAATCATGACATTCTTCATGAATTCTCCGATTTGCTCGCCAAACAATTCACGATTGCTAACGAAACTACAAAAGAAGCATTGAATCAATAACATGCATTGCTCAAAACAAAAGGGAAAAGGAACAAGAATAGAAAAGAGAGTAACATGATGTCCTATTCTGCTAAAATGTTCCAAAACAACTATAATCTACAGTGCTGCCTTAGTTAACGATCTAAAAACTTATTAATAAATTATAAGTATGGAACACTATTGGATAATTGGAAATTCAATCAACTAGCTTAAAACATCTGAAGTGTTCTACATTGTCATAGAATTGAAAAGATCAAACCATATTAACTGTGTATTTGAGACTAAACAAGCGGGCATGAGTAAAGTCAGTTGGAAGCCATTCCCCAGGCCAAAATGTTCCTTGTTTTCCAGCCTCTTCATCAATCTTCTCTACAATAACAAACTTTGTTGATGACTTGTGCAAGGATATATAGTGCAAACAGATCACCAAGAAGATCACTTATAAGTTGTGAATGACTACCTTATCTTTAATAATGAATCTATATGAGCACTCATAAATATGTTTACAACTTTACTTTTACACAAAAAGTGATATGGTGATGACCTCTCTCTTAACATGAGATGTTTTGTTACTCTATGCTTTATTCCAACATTTTCCTAGCACCAATGTGTTTATACTACCTTGTTGACAATCCAACTTTGTAGTGCACTGTGGCCACATCTTGGTCCACAAATGTGACTGGAAGTTCAACTACTTACCCGAGAAGATTTATAGAATTTATAACATGTGAACCACTTTGAATTTTGTTTAAATAATTTTTTTAAAATTTTGTTTAAATAGTTTTTGTTGACCTCAATTTTGCCTGAACAACGTGACAAATAGATCTCGACTGAACTCACTTTTGTTTGACATATTTCCTACACACTTGGAGAAATAATTAGAAGCGCATTGCTTTCTTCTGAGGCAAGAAAAGCAATTTCAGCCATGACATCTCGACGGGCAAGTCAGTCAACCTGTATAGATGTCTTTTGGTGTAGGAGTAACGAAATACTTCAGCCACAATAGTGTACGGGCACAGAGGGTATAAAGAGAATAACTAGAGCAATTTTACTAATATGGTGAAAGTTGCATTACCTTTAAATGATATAAGATGTGAACATTTTTTAGTAGAACGGGATAAACGGTTACCATTCGATGAAAAGACATAGGGATGGCAATGGGCTGAGCTGGCTGCCCCACGAGCTCGTGAGCCGAGCTCGTGGCTCGTTACTCATAGGTCGAGCCCGGCTCGGCCCGTGAGCTCGTGGGCCGAGCCAAGTTTCAGCTCGCGAGCTCGTCTATTTTTATTTTTTTTTTATTAAGAGAGACAAGCTTTAAGAAAAACTAAATTTGGACGAGCCCATGAGTCACTCACCAAAAAACGAGCCTAGCGAGCCGGCATGCTCGGCTCGTGCTCGGGCTCATTTTTTTGACGAGCCCGAGCGGCTCGTGGCTCATTTTTTACGAGCCCAGCGGCCGAGCCGACAAGCGGCTCGGCTCGATTGCTACCCTTAAAAAGACACATGCCTCATCCGACTGTCCAAGCGTCTTCTTCAAGGTGTCACTCCATCAGTCATAGGTTTAGGGACATATAATGTTTCTAAACATAGCCACCCTATAGCCTAGGTCTGATTTCTAAATAGGTAGACTAACAAGTTAACTAAGTCGTCTGCTATGGAGACGTCTCAAACGTAGAGAGATCTTGTACGAAAGATCACTTGGAATAGGTGAAAGAAAAGATGTCTTTTCATATTAAGAGGCTAATTGTCTTAAATTTACTCTACAATTGGTTATGGTACCCCACTTAGACCATGGAGGATCAACCTCAAAATGGAACCTCGACTGAGGCGATCTATCACTTCGGTTGACTTAGTTAAGGCATCGACTAGGCCTGATAGGATGGTGACATGAAGTGTGAGCCCGATAAGGCTTGCTGGTTAGCTGCCTCTTCGAATGAGGCATAACAATAGTTACCAAGTCCAAGTATGGGTATTTATTTAATAAATAGAATTTTGGGTTGCATTGTATGTTACACGTCATGCAAGTTGATCAATCGTTAAATTGATGCTCTGGTATAAAGCTATATTCTTTTGTATTGGACTGTGTTGGCGAGGTGGCCATTCGCTTATTTGTGTCTAAGCACAACACAATAGTTCCCCAAATCCAAGGATGTATATTTATATAATGTATGAACTTACATGTTTAGAGTGATCTTCAAATATCCTATGTGATAGCTATGCAGGGAGGTATTGCATAAATGAGGTTCTAACATTGAGGACAAGGCTCTGCATAGATAGTTTGATGAAACAATAATGCAGAGGCAAGGTCGTAGTGTTGAAGACAAAGCTCTAAAAGATAGGCATCTTGATGAAGCTATGATTCATAAGTGAGGTCCCGACATTGAGGACAAGGCTTTGAAAGATAGGTCCTGTTGTTGAGGATGACGCTCTAAACTGTTGTTTGTTCTATTAATGGAACATTAGAGAAGAGGTGAGGATGAGCCTCTGAGATGAGAAAAAAATTTAGGATATTTTCCAAGGATTTGAATGTTGTTATATGTTTTCAAAAAACCCAGTTGAGGCATCACCTGCTCCTAAGACACGTATCTCCTAGGTCATTATTTTAATGATGACCCACAAATATGAATACTCGAGGCCACGCTTTTATATGTATGGGTGAGCTACACCGCTTTATCTGATTGGTTGAACTTTTCATTTTAACAGCTCAGATGTGCTTGGGGATGGTTGGCTAGGATCAACCTTAATCCAATGGTTGAGAAGCATTACCTCAGCCTATAAAAGGGTGCCTTTCTCTCATTTGAACAGATTTCTACTAGCAAAATAAAAAAAAAATACATCGTTACTCTATCTCTTTGCAATTCCAGCGACCAAATTTTCATCTTCTTGTGTTTTTATTTCTCCCAGAGTTATGTATATGCGGGTGAGAGGTTTTTCTGGCAAGGCAGAGATGGATAGGTTAGCTATGGTTTTTTTCATTCTTAGCACATCCACTATTTTGACCTCGACTGAAATATCATTAGCTATGAGGTCGGGTAAGAATATCTTGGGCCTCATCATCTAAGTACACCATTGCCATTCATGTACCTCACCCTCTATGCACTTAGGTCGCAATCTCCAATCCTCTCCCACCACCTCCTAAGCCAAAAGAGAATTATTGCTACCTCCATTCCAATCTCCTCATCGACCTCGAATGAGGAGGATCGACCTCTGTCCAGGCACAAAAAACTACAAATCCTTTAAGATGTGATAAGGCATAAAACTTTCTAAGGGAAAATACTAAAGACCTAGAGAAAGAGGTGCATGACATGCTCCCACCTGAGACAATGACAGCAGTAACTATATATTATAAGTATTGGACGGGGAGGTGGTTGAACCATAAATCTTCTTGCGATGTGGATGACTTTTTAGAGGTAGACAATGCTTCTACTCTCCTAGCTCTTTGTGTAGGCTATACAAATTTTGGGCCTTTTGGAATGCCAATGAGATAATTGTTTGTAACAAGAAGGTACATTCAAACTAGAACATCAACTTCATTGAGGATGAGCTCGGTGGCCCTACTGAGGTCGCCAGGATATTGAAGATATTGAGGTCACTGGTAATGATGCTCGAGATGATGAGGAGGCTGAGCACGAAGCAGTCGAGCTTGAGGAAGCAGTTAAAGATGGGAGGCTTTAGTAGTGATAAATGATAAGGTCCTAGTTGACCACTAGAAATTTAAACTTTCTAATTTTTTTGTAAAGGCATCTGTCTCATAACTTGAAATCTTCTTAATTTAATGATAGTTTTATTTTATCCAACTGTTTTTGCCTCTCACTTTTCTATATGCATGTTACTTTTCCTTCGTTTTGTTGCCTTGTCGTATATCTAATAAGCTTCATTAATTCGAGCTAACATGTTTAAGAAACTATGGTGATCGCAGATGGGTTAGGTCGAATAAGAAGTTGTATAGCCTCAGACTTCTCTTTTACTAAATTTGTAAATCGTACAAGTCTTGATACCTCAATTAATTGGGTAATTGACGCCTTGGATTTGATTATATAATTGAGGTCTACATCATAATGTTTGAGATGGGCCCTCTATGGGATACTTTGCATCTCTCATGTCAAAACTACTTCTTTGCGTGTGGATGGTTTACAAGAGAAAATAAGGTCTTCTTCGTAGGGTTCAAGGTGGGTCCCTTTGGGATGTTTTTCATCTCTCAATAAATCAATATGTGTGTAAGAAGAAGATAACTCACTTTTTGTATTCAGAGTTTCATCCCCCTCAATGGTCAAATAGAAAAGGTATTTATAGTATTACAAACAGGGTGGTGACCCTTGGATGAAATTACACGTATCCTCATCTTCTCTGCCAGAACATCTAATCCTAGCCATTATTTTAACATTCCTAGCTTGCAGCGCATTTAATGTTCTTATACTCTATTGAGAAGACACATATACTTTTACAAAGATCACATCAATCATTCCATAATAAATTCTCAACCTCTGTACATGGGTCGTTACCACATGAGGTAGAGTCTCGGACTTGATCTGCTTCAGCATGCCCAGCTCGAAATTAGTAATGGGTCTCGAAATTTACCATAAGGCCTCATCTTATATAGCTTATGCTTCGACAAAAGTGAGTCCACAGCTACAGTAGGTCGGCCACGTGGCAGTGCTAGTGGAGGTCATAACAATAGCCCCCCAAGTACATATATAATTATTCATGTTATGCGTGGACTTTAGTAATAAATGAAGTTTCTATTTCGAAATGGAGAATACCAAAATACTGAAGCTGATTAACTTTGAAGATAGCTAATTTAGTTGAAGTTGAGGCAGAGAGGTGCTATGGAGGAGCTTTACCCGAGCTTAACACATTTGAACTGAGGGCAGAGTTCGTGGAGGAAGTGCCTCAAACACCTGCTAAGGATGAGCTGAAGAAGAGGCGGACCAAAAGGAAACTCTTGAAGAAGAAGCTTCACACTGCTGAGGCACCTACCAATGAGGTGGTGGCACCCCAGCCACCTCCAACATAATGTAACTCAGACTAAACTTTTGTAATAGCTAAGGCCCTCCTAATGTATTGAAATCTTTCAATAAATGAATTCTTTTTTGTAATTAACTTGTACTGCTTCCTTTATTGTTTCATTGTTTCGGTCAAAGACACTTAAATAACTTGACTTTGTAACGAATCGCCTTTACTTAAGCATCTGAGAGCAAAATAAATGTTTTTATTCTTTAGTGACAGCTTTGGCGTTACCTCATTTCAAATGCTTAACTTTTAACTTGTATAACTTAAGCAAATCATAGCTGAATAAAATAACCTCTTATCAAATAATGTCATTCTGCCTCACTAACAAATGCTTGTGATGTATACCTTGGAGTTCAGACGAGGTAGTCCCTTTTGGGATCCGATCCTCTACTATGACGTACCTACGCTTCTTTACATGATAGATGATTCATCTATGTAAGGGCTTCTTTCTTGACATTTAGCTTCGTCAAGGTCAGGCATGTGATGTACATCTCAGAGTTTAAACTAGGCAGTCCATTTTGGGATCTAATCCTCTCCTCTGAGGTACCCACACTTCTTTACATGGTGGATAGTTCATCCATGTAAAGGCTTCTCACTTAACGTCCAGTTTCGTCAAGGTGAGGCATGTGATGTACGCCTAGGAGTTCAGACAAAGTATTCCATTTTGGGATCTGATCCTCTCCTCTGAGGTGTCCACGCATCTTTACATGGTGGATGGTTCATCCATGTAAAGGCTTCTCCCTTGACATTCAGTTTCGTCAAGGCGAGGCATGTGTTGTATACCTCAAAGTTCAGACGAAGTAGTCCATTTTGGGATCAGATCCTCTACTCCGAGGTACCCACGCTTCTTCACATGGTGGATGATTCATCCATGTAAAGGCTTCTCCCATGACATTTAGATTCGTCGAGGCAAGGCATGTGATGTACGTCTCGAAGTTTAAACGAGGTAGTCCCTTATGGGATCTAATCCACTCCTTCGAGGCGCCCACACTTATTTACATGGTAGGTGGTTCATCCATGTAAAGGCTTCTCCCTTGACGTTCAACTTCGTCAAATCGAGACATGTGATGTATGCCTTAGAGTTTAGACATGGTAGCCCATTTGGGATCTGATCCTCTCCTCCGAGATGCCCACACTTTTTTACATAGTGGATGGTTCATCCATGTAAAGGCATCTTCCTTAACGTTCAATTTCATCAAGGTAGGGCATGTGTCATACACCTCGGAGTTCAGACGAGGTAGTCTCTTTTGGGATCTGATCATCTACTCCGAGGCTCCCACGCTTCATTACATGGTAGATGATTCATCTATGTAAAGGCTTCTCCCTTAACATTCAGCTTCATCAAGGCGAGGCATGTGATGTACGTCTCAAAGTTTAAATGAGAAAGTCCATTTTTGGATCTGTTCCTCTCCTTCGAGGTGCCCACGATTCTTTACATGGTGAATTGTTCATCCATGTAAAGGCTTCTCTATTGACGTTCGGTTTCTTTAAGGCGAGGCACGTGTTGTACAACTCAGAGTTCAAATGAAGTAGTCCCTTTTAGGATCTGATCCTCTACTCCGAGGCCCCCACGCTTCTTTACATGGAAGATGATTCATCCTTATAAAAGCTTTTCCCTTGACATTCAGCTTCGCCAAGGCGAGGAATGTGATGTACGTCTCAAAGTTTATACGAGGTAGTCCCTTCAGGGATCTGATCCCTCCTCCGAGGTGGCAACGCTTCTTTACATGGTGGATGCTTCATCCATGTAAAAGTTTCGCCCTTGACATTCAGCTTCATCAAAGCGAGGCATGTGATGTACATTTTGGACTTTAGTCAAGGTAGTCCCTTTTGGGATCTGATCCTCTCCTCCGAGGTGCCCATGCTTCTTTACATAGTGGATGGTTCTTCCATGTAAATGTTTCTCCCTTAACGTTCAGTTTCGTTAAGGCGGGGCATGTGTTATACACCTCAAAGTTCAGACAAGGTAATCCCTTTTGGGACTTGATCCTCTACTCCAAGGCCCCCACGCTTCTTTACATAGTGGATGCTCCATCCATGTAAAAGCAATGTGATGTATGTCGCAGAGTTTAAACGAGGTAGTCCCTTTAGGGATCTGATCCTCTCTTCCGAGGTGTCTACGCTTCTTTACATGGTGGATGCTTCATCCATGTAAAGGCATCTCACTTGACCTTCATTTTCTTCAAGGTGGGGCATGTATTGTACACCTCGAAGTTCACATGAGGTAGTCCATTTTGGGATCAATCTTTTATTCCGAGATGCCCAGGCTTCTTTACGTGGTGGATGGCTCATCCATGTAAAGGCATCTTCCTTGATGTTCAGCTTCGTCATGGTAAGGCATGTGATGTATGTCTCAGAGTTTAAATGATGTAGTCCCTTTTGGGATCTAATCCTCTCCTCCGAGGCGCCCACTCTTTTTTACATGGTGGATGGTTCATCCAAGAAAAGGCTTCTCCCTTGACGTTCAGCTTTGTCAAGGTGAGGAATGTGATATGTATCTTGGAGTTTAGATAAGGTAGTCCCCTTTGGGATCTCATCCTCTCCTCCAAGGTACCCACACTTCTTTATATGGTGGATGGTTCATCCATTTAAAGGCTTCTCCCTTGACATTCAGTTTCGTCAAGGCGAGACATGTGTTGCCCACCTCGAAGTTCAGAAGAGGTAATCCCTTTTGGGATCTGATCCTCTCCTCTGAGATGCCCATACTTTTGTACATGGTGGATGATTCATCTATATAAAGGCTTCTCCCTTGACGTTAAACTTCGTCAAGGCGAGGCCTGTGATGTACGCCTTGGAGTTTAGACAATGTAGTCTAATCCTGTCCTCTGAGGCGCCCACACTTCTTTACATGGTGGATGGTTTATGCATGTAAAGGCTTCTTCATTGACGTTCAATTTCGTCAAGGCGAGGCATGTGTTGTACACCTTAGAGTACAGATGAGGTAGTCCCTTTTGGGATCTGATCCTCTACTCCGATACGGCCACGCTTCTTTACAGGGTGGATGATTCATCCATGTAAAGGCTTCTCCCTTGACATTCAGCTTCGTCAAGGCGAGGAATGTGATGTATGTCTTAGAGTTTAAATGAGATAGTCCCTTTTCGGATCCGATCCTCTCCTTCGAGGTGCCCACGCTTGTTTACATGGTGGATGGTTCATCCATGTAAAGGCTTCTCCCTTAACGTTCAGTTTCGTCAAGGCGAGGCATGTGTTGTATACCTCGAAGTTTAGACGAGATCATTCCTTTTTCGATCTGATCCTCTCCTCCGAGGAACCTATGCTTCTTTACATGGTGAATGATTTATCTATGTAAAGGCTTCTCCCTTGATGTTAAACTTCGTCAAGGCGAGTCATGTGATGTACGCCTTGGAGTTTGGACAAGGTAGTCCCTTTTGGGATCTCATCCTCTCCTACAAGACCCTCACGCTTCTTTACATGGTGGGTGGTTTATCCATGTAAAGGCTTCTCCCTTGACGTTTAGTTTCGTTAAGGTGGCGTATGTGTTGTACACCTCGAAGTTCAGACGAGGTAGTCCCTTTTGGGATCTGATCCTCTACTCCGTGGTGGCTACGCTTCTTTATATGGTAGATGATTCATCCATGTAAAAGCTTTTCCCTTGACATTCAACTTCGTCAAGGCGAGGCATGTGATGTACGTCTTGAAGTTTAAATGAGGTAGTCCATTTTGGGATCTGATCCTTTCCTTCAAAGGGCCCACGTTTCTTTACATGGTAGGTGGTTCATCCATGTAAAGGCTTCTCCCTTGACGTTCAGTTTCGTCAAGGCGAGGCATTTGATGTACGCCTTGGAGTTTGGACATGGTAATCTCTTTTTCGGATCTGATTCTCTCCTTCGAGGTGCCCACACTTTCAAACATATATTTTTTGTACATTTAACTCTTCAAACAAAGGCTGGGAAAGGTCTTCTAGTCCAGTACATTCATTGATAGTACATTCTTAAATGTTCAATATCCCATGAATGAGGCTGTACCATACCATCCTTGTCTTCTATTCGGTATGTTCCAGGTTGGAGCTCCTTTTTGATACAGTACAGTCCTTCCTAATTCGGTCCAAAATGCCTACTCCTGGCTCCCTAGATGATAGAAACACTCTCCGAAGCACCAAGTCATTTATTCGGAAAAACCTCTTCTTGACATTGGTATTGTAGTATCGAGTCATCTTCCTTTGGTACACAACCAACTTCACTTGGAAATCGTCTCTTTTTTCTTCAAGGAAGTTGAGCTCACACCTTCTAAGCTCGTTATTTGATATCTCGCTGAAATGCAGTCTGCACAGAGAGGATACCCAGACCTCTACCAGGCTTATAAACTCTGGATTGTATGCCATTGAGAAAGGAGTTTCTCCGGTTGGAGTTCTGTTTGTGGTTCAGAATGCTCGAAACACTTGTGGAAGTTCATCCATCTAGGCCCCCTTTGGATGCATCGAGCTTCCTTTTCAAAGTATGGTTTATAGTCTTATTCATAGTTTCCACTTGTCCATTAGCCTAGGGTTGGTGAAGGACGGAAAAGTGTTTCTTGATTCCAAGCTTCTCATACAGTCCCTAACCTTTACATGGATGAATCATCCACCATATAAAGAAGCGTGGGCGAGGATCAGATCCCCAAAAGGACTACCTTGTTTAAACTTCGAGACGTACATCACATGCCTCGCCTTGACGAAGTTGAATGTCAAGGGAGAAGCCTTTACATGGATGAACCATCCACCATATAAAGAAGCGTGACCTCAAAATATGCTGACAACATATACCAGACCCACTCGTGCATGCATAAGCTAGATTCAACACGCAAAGGCAGATCAACAGTCGGTATCACTCCAAAATTAAACATGGGAGAAGCTCAACGATTGTATAATAATGACCAATCGCTATGAACTCAGATTAAATATTATAAATTAATATAAGAGAATAAAACAAGTTGCTCCAAGTATCTAAGGTTGCATTTGTCCTTAATTGTTACATGGTTGGGGTATTTATAGTGTTACAAATGGAATGATGACCCTTAAATGAAATTACACGTGGCCTCATCCCCTCGGCTGAGGTATCAAATCCTAGCCATCATGTTGACTTTCAAAGCATTTAATACTCTTACACCTTATTGACAAGACAAGATATAAATCACTTTTTACAAGGGTCACATCAATCATTCAAATAAGATTTCTGTAATGAATTCAATATCTCTGCACGTGGGCTGTCACTAACTAGTTGAGCCTTAAATCTCCACCTCGGATTAGAAGGCCTCAAAATTTTACCCCAGGGCTTTGTCTTCGACGGCTAGAAGTTTGGTAAGAGTGGGTCCACAACTTAACCAAGTCGGCCACGTGGCAATGACCGTTGCTAGTCATAACAGTTTCCATTTCTCATATGAAATCAGACGATAAATGAACTAAAACCATGAGGAGCAAAAATAAACTAGAAAAAATTAAACATTCGTCTTGAGATCATTGTTTTTGGAGTATTAGATCCTCTTATTAGTTGTGTAAGGCCACTTACTCTTTTCTTATTATAGAAACATGAACGTGATGAACAAGAATAGAATTGAAACACGAATAGAATGATTATTTAAGCACCACCTCCACCTGACCACACCTTCACCATCCACAACAAATCTGTTCAGAAAAATGAAAACCCACCATATGCAGCATACTTGGTCCCAAAAAAGCAACAAAGTCAACCAAGCAAACATGGTCGCCTTGCGATGCTGGGTGTAATGGACGTGTGACGCCGCCTCATCTTACAGTAGCACCGCCAGTAGAAAGATTGTAAAATAAAACACTTCTTAATCATAAATTTTAAAAATTCATAAATTATCTCATCTTTATTACACCACCAGTGATCAGTTCAAAACTCCAATGCCTCGAACCTAAATCACCTAAAAAGGGAAAAACCATAAATAATGAAATAAAATTCGAATAAGTGAGCCACATAAATCGTAATTAATATTTAAAATTTAAGAATTCTTAACGTACATAAAGAGACACGAAGATTAGAAACCGAACTTAGGTGGTCATAATCCCCATATATAGTCATAACAAACATATGGAGACACGAAAATTAAGAATTTTACTTCATTGTTATAATTTTCGTTCATAGCCCTACTAAACTCCGGTCCATTGAACTTAAACATATAGAACACATATCATATTCATAAATCGAATTTCATATTTTAAAGTGTGAAAAACGATTTAACATACAACGTATGACTACACTTACCTTGATAATTTGAAAAGATTAGAAGTAAATACGTAGAGGAGAATTTAACTTATTCAACAAAGAGATAATTTGTATGTGTTTGTGGTTGTGATTTAAGTACAAGATTTTCAGGTGCATAAAGGGGTACCAAAAAGGAAAGTGTCATAATGGTGTCCCTATAATTGTACACTGAGTAAGGCAATACATTATAATAATTGCATATAGTATATATAATTCATACATATATGGTAGTTTACTTATTTAAGAATGAATCTTTCTAACTTATCTTTTGTATATATAGAAATTTTCTTAATTTCCACGATCTATCATAACCATATATAATTATATACATATAGATGCACCTAATTATAGTAATCATATAATTCAAATCAATAAATCATAATTGTATATAATTATACATTTATAGACGTACATAATTGTAGTAATATTATATTTGAAATCAATTGATCATAATTATATATAATTATGGATACATATATACAGGCTCGTAATTACAGTAATACTATAATTTAAATCAATCATTAATAATTATAGATATTACAGATATATAGCCATTTTTAATTTTAGTAATTCTATAATTTAAATTAATAAATCATAACTACATTCATATAGACACATAATTATAGTAATTATATATAAAAAAATAATTCTTCTTGATTCAAGACAATTTCGTTAAATTTGTTTTTAAATAGAAATAGAAATTATGCTAACTTTTTTTAATTAAAATAATTAACACACACGCACGAACACACACACGTAGAAGGAAATTTATCATTTTCTATAATCATTCCGTGAATCTCTCATTTAACCATGGATAGAGTGGCATATATATGGTTAAAGTTACCAAGGGATTTTCTTAATTTTTTTTCACTTATATGGTATTTACGAATTCTCATATAAATTTGTAGTTTACAAAATTGCACGTGTGTCCCTCAACTAATGGTCAATATGTAATTTTATCATTTAACTTTCATCCTCTTACAAAGGTCTTAATTTCATAATTAATGACTATAAAGGATTTTGGGGGTATTACGTTGATGGTGTGGGGGAGAAGGTGGGAAGATTTCAGTAGAAAGAGATAGAGGGTGGGGAGAAAGAGANGGGGGGGTGGGGGGGGGGGAAAAGGGGGGGGGGGGGGGGGGGGGGGGGGGGGGGGGGGGGGGGTAGATATATTTTAATTTAATTAATAAATATTTAACAGATGAATTGTCATCTGAATTTTTAAGGGAAAAAAACAAAATGTTAATTTTGAAATTTTGTCTCCAAATCGTCCCGTAATTTCTACCTCAAAAATTCCCATTCAAACATGGGCTTAGCGTAAGCCCGATTTTGTATAGAAGTAGGTGAGGTTCATATCTCGGGCCCAACAATTAAAGGGGCTCAGAATTTTTTATTTAAAATAGAAAAATATATTAAATGACATTCCTATCTTCCAATGAAAACAAATTTGTTGAAGAACCCGAAATGAAGTTATGAAACACTGTTTTCTCACTTCTCTGATCTTTCTCAGCCATCTGTCGACTACCGGCGACATCCCTACTAGTATGTTAATCTGATTTATATGTATATATTTAAATGGTTTGGTTACTTTTTCAATTTTTACCCATTGTGATATGCATTATTTAAAGTTTTTAAAAATTAAATTACTAGATTAATCAAGTAGATGTTAATTACTTGTTCAAGTTAGTAGATGAATGTTGGGAGGATTATAAAGAATACATTATATTTTTGAGAAGTTAGAAAGTATTACCGTTAGATAGTCGAATGCATGGGTTTATATGGTACTCAACATGAAATATTGAAAGTTCGATGAAAAGACACGAGGCCTCATCTTATGGTGGGGAACAGTCCATGTTCTTTCCTAAGTGTCAATCCGTCAATCATAGGTAGATGGTTAATTAACGTGGCATTAAATATTTCCTACTAAGAGTTGATAATTTGAAACATTATCGTCTGCTGCAAAGATATCACATCAATTGATCACCTTCTTATTGTCAAAAGCCTCCAGATTAGAGAGGTTAAGGCGGTCCCCATGCCTCCTCTAAGGATGAGTTATCTTTCATATCACTTCAATGGCTTGTACTTCAACACACCTCACTTCGTTACTTAGGTTAGTTAGAAGGACAATCCTTAGGGCATCGGTTCTTTGGGAGGGAGGTTCGAAGTAACGCTTCAGCTGATAATCGCAAAGTGAAGTGTGGGCCCATTCTATTCGTCACTTGGAGTTGTAGTAGTTCCCAAGTTCATGTATAGATATTCATACAATGAGAAAACTTATTATTGTTTGGATCTTGAGTAGGTGTGGAGCCTCGTCATCGAGGCAAAAAGAGGTGAGTGGCGTTCCCATAAGTCAATTGGTGGATATTCATATAAGCCACAGAACTTCGAAATGGGGCTTAGGAAGTGTACCAATGATTTGAAAGGGTTCTCGTATTTCCAAGATGACTAGTTGGGATGCTTCTTGCTCTAAGGCACGTTCCTAACCGACATTAATGGATAATCATAGCTTAGGGCTGCTTGAG
The DNA here is from genome assembly GCA_903798385.1 of Fraxinus cuspidata. Taxonomy (NCBI): domain Eukaryota; kingdom Viridiplantae; phylum Streptophyta; class Magnoliopsida; order Lamiales; family Oleaceae; genus Fraxinus; species Fraxinus cuspidata. Next base: position 26,392 of record CAIGRP010129932.1, read on the forward strand.
ATTCAAGGCGATGCATATCTAGCGCGTTTGATAGTCACTGTACCATATGAACTGTTGGATGATCGTTGAGTGTTTTATCAATTACGGTCAAGGATTACCAAATGGATGGTTTGGATTAAAACCCTTGAAGATCCAAAGGCGCAGCTACGTTGGTCATAACCATAAAAGGCGGCCTCTTAGGACTTCTAAGGCTTTCACTTGCAAAATTCAAAAATTTGAAGTCACTCTCTTGTACAACATTGTTCTTCATTTGATTTGAGCTTTTTGGAAAGGTTTTCTAGTTTTCAGAGAAATTGCACTTCAATACTCTACTGTGGTAGGTAACTTTTCATTGAACCTTTTAGAATTTTTTTGTTGACTAGAGGTTTATAGATAAGAATGTCTAGAACTTTTCCTTTACTGTCTGGGAGGGTGAGTAGGGAGGGTCGGAATTTCAGTAAGCCCGAACTGATAGAGCCCATTGTCCTCTCTTCAAACGGGATCAGTAATGCTATCATGTAGGTGAAAATATCTAGAGGTCGTCTACTGGTCCCTTTGATACTTCAGAGAAGTGGAGAGCATCTGATTATTCCTCTAACATAACCATAGATAACATGGCTGGGTGTAGAGAAGTGTTTAGGATACCTGATAGCATTGAGCTCATCTTGCCAGAACCTAACAAGAGAGCTTGCTATCAAAGGCTTGGGTATGTAGCCATAAGCGAACATATCCTTAGGAGGGGTTTTAGAATACCATACACCATTTCTTTAGGTTAGTGCTTAGATCATATGGACTTGCCCCAATCTAAGTGAACCCGAACTCATAGAGTCAAATTGTTGGGTTTTGGATGTTGTGGAAGAAGGTTAGTTTAGGTTCGAACATGTCCTTCTCAGTCTTCCACTTTATTTGTGCTCCTAAAAGGCTAGCTGGAGGGGGGACAAGTCTAGAGGGTAGTACTATATGACCTTCTATGGGGCCCATTCTTCCTTTGTGGTTGGTCTGCCAACATCAATTAATGACTGGAAGCGGAGCTTGTTCTGGGCTTCCGGACGATGGTACACCATCGAGGGCGACCAGATGGCACATTTGACTGTCCCTACTTCATTCTCTATCGCCAATGAGTTTCTATGGAACTTTAAAATTGATCTCTTATTGATTAGTTGTTTTTGACCTTTTTGTTTACGTGTAGATTTGTTGCCAAGATGTGAGATTTCCTCGGAACAGTTAGATATCATTCAAGATATTTATCAGCTTAGCTTTGACACCGGAGCTAGGCTATGTGATTGAAAAGAGCACTTCCTTTGTAAAGCATGGTTTAATGTCTACACTTCGATGAACTATTTATTGTGTGGTCTACAGCAGTAATACTTTGCGATCTTTTGTATATGATATGAATGTAAAATGCATATTTTTCCTTCCTTATTTTATGTGCTCGTATGATTAATCAATATCAAAATGTACTCATTACGTTCATATTTTGATTTAGGTGGCAATTTAATGGAGATGGCGTAATTTGGAATAAATAGGTGAAAAGGGACCAAAGTGAAAGGAAATGAAATTTCAAGGACTAACGTACAAATACACAAAAGTTGTGTCGAACCAAACGATGAAGATTTGAAAGTACTAGGAGTCAATTGGTTGAAAGAATACGTCAAAGGGATGAAATATCGTTATGATGACACATCAATTTTCAATTGAGACCCATTTTGACATGGCATACGATTGAATTGGAAGATGATATCTGAAGTAAAGTTATATCTCTTTGAGTTAGATTTCCAACACATCTTGAATTGTCTCAATCAGACATCGATAGTAGAAGATATGACCAAAATACTGAAGGTTGTCCGGTGGAAATTATTTAAAACCATGCGGTCGCATAGCTTTAATTCTATGCAGCTGCAAGAGGCGTCTTAGCGAACTTCATGGTCCATTTTCAATGTTTTATGTGATCGCATAACTTATTACCATGCGGCCGCATGGTTCGTTCCTGACACGAATTTTTTGGTTTCCTAATTCCAATCAGACACTTATGAAAACAAATCTCTCTACACTTTAAAAACCCTAGAAGACGTACAGAACGATAGAGAACACCTACTAACTATTTTTCTCTCTTTTGTTCTTACATTTTTCATGTGTAACTAATTCTTGGTGCTTGATCGAAGGATACCGAAGCCTTGGAAACATTATAATTGTGAGGTCCATCTAGTTTCATTGTTTAATCTATATTTTCAGTATTAAATGTTCTTCTATGCGTAATTATATGGTTGGCATGCTTGATTGCTAAAAAGGCCTATTAGTTTCTCATGTATTTCAATCTATAGCTAAGTTAAATTTCCAATCCATAATTGTTTTATTTCTTCAACTTATGAAGCACTAGGATTTGATGATTTTCTGCGATAGTGGTTATCGAATCTTAAGAAAAATGTTTAAATAGATTAAATACAACCGCTGGTGTTTGTGTTATCTAGTTCATCGATTTCTTTATTGTGTAAAGTTGTTATTAAATTAAATCTTTAGTGGTCTGGGGTTACTAAATGATTAGGGTTAATTAGAACGCTGGTTTCTAACCAACTAAAATTAAGGAGAAATAGGAATTCATTCCAACGGTGAATATTAAGAATGTGAATTGATTATTCTTTGTAGATCGATGATTGGTTATAAATCTCCAATGGTGAAAGTTGACTTAGATCAAGGTTCGTTTTATTGATTTAATACAACTCATTAATTTACATTGCTATTGGTTATAATGATTTCATTGCAAACAAAACCCTCAATCATTGTACGAAGTATAAAATATTGAAATTACACACTCTTCGTGGAATCGACCCTTACTTCCACTACTACATTAGTTTTAGATGTTAAGGTATTACTTTTGGGTACCTGTGACAGCACACACCAGTAGAGGTTTTCTACGAGGAAGCCTGGGAGACTGGACTTCGCCACCATCAGAGAGAGCGTTGCTACAGCTCAAAAGTTTAAGCAAACTCGTTTGCATACAAAAGGCAGAATGAACGCCTGCTACAACTGAGGAAAGCGTCTGCCATCTTTGTCATAGTTGACAAGGAGCATGAAGAAAAGGTTCTTCAGTTACTTATAAAGAAAAAATCTAGTCCATCCTCGCAGCCAACCATTGTCGAGCTCCCAACTCCATGAATTCCTTTTGGGATAATTCTAAACAAGATAGCTCTCCAAGCCTCCATTTTAGACGATGAGGCTTTGAAAAGGAAGAAACATTCATCTCCTCCTAGAGTTAAAACTTTTGAAGAGAATAAACATCCTCTTTTGTCTAACGTATCCGAGGGCAAAAGACTAGTCGAAGCCCCCCATGCAAAGAAGGTGATAAACGTTTTGGGAAAAACAGATGATGAACTGTCCTAGGTTGTTCTTGAGATGTTGCCTCCCATGATCGCTTCTACTGCCAGAGCTCATCATAAATTCTGGACTGGTGAGTGGCAAGACCACATCGCTTCTTGAGAGGTTGAAAACCTACTGGCTGCAAACAACGCATGTGTGGCAAGGGCTAAAAGCGTGAGATTATCGACGAAAGATCTGATCCTTAGTCTTTGTGCCAAAAATGAAGATTTAAACCAAAAGATTGAGGCCTCTGCTAGTTTAGAGGAAGAGGTAAAAAAACTGAAGTCAAAAGTTGACGAGGCCGAAGTCAAGAGGACTGATGAGTAAGTAAAATTGGACTCGGTGGAGATTGAAGTCAATAACCTGAAAAACAAGCTCCACAAATCAGAGTCCTTGGTGGCAATTTGACCAAAAGGGTTTACTTATCAAACGAGCACCAACGACTCGCGATGAAGGCGCTTGAAACTACAAACAAAGAGAAAGCATAGATGAAGCTGGTTGTGAAGGCTCATAAAGAGGATCAACTACTTGAAAGTTGAGGTGAAAGAGGCCGACGAAGTGGTGACACAAAATTATATTGATAAATTTCATAAGACATCAAAGTATGACGACTTCATCAATTATTGGGCTTCCTGGAATGCCCAGCAAGTGTTGGCCTGACTATGAGAAGTTCGTCCTGAATAGGACGTAGGTTTCATTGAGGGAAAGCTAGGTAAGCTAACTGGGGGTCGACCAGATACTACTGCCGAGGAAGGTGAGGGGGAGAGGGGCAACATGGCCATTGTGCCAGTAGACCCATAGTTCTATTTTTGTTTTTAACGTGGGAACCTCAACTCCTCAACTTGTAATCAATTTAATATTAATTAACTCTGTTTGAGATTCGTTCTATTTTACTTTCATGATTTTCACTGAATAACAGACATTCTTATCTTTTGACCTTGTCTTGATGTTAGTACTTTAGTGTAACAATTAATTTAACCAAGTTCAAGTAGATCTTAAAAATGGACCATGCTAAAATCGCCATAATGCATAAGCATCCTTACAAAAGCGCCTCTTCCTTCATACATTGGGATCTTAGGGGGTACAAAATGAATCAGCATAGGGATGTTACAAATCTCTACAGCAACGAAAGGTTGTCGTCATCATCATCATCACCGAGTTCATAAGACCTACAAGGACCACCTGAATCTCCATCCACTTGGTATCGAGATGGAGGCTAAGATGAGCCTGCCTGGTTCCTCAAGTTTAATTCGTGCCTCCTCTCACACTTATTCCTATGTAGAGTACCTGTCTAAGCAACTTTACCTCTAGCATAATTAGGGGACCTGACTTCTAGAATTGGTCAAGGCCTTCTCCCAAGTACATTAGGCCCGATTCTGTCAAATACACAAGTGGACCTTTGAGGTCCATGCTCTCGATAGTGAGGCAGAAAGTTAACCTCATGGGAAGCATCTTTAGCAGGTTACCGGAAGGCATGATAAGAGGACACATTTATCCCTACTTCCTTCTCATATGGACCGACTCCTCTCCTGGCCTAATCGAAAGGGGGCCCCCTACTCTACATCTCATCTTCTCAATGAGAAAGACCTAATCGTCACGCATTCTAAGATAGCAATATGCCTTGTTCTCAAACTTGCATGAAGAGCTCTTACATGGCAATGTTTTGGGCAGTGATGTTTATTACAATAGCGGCATCTAGGCTATTTCTACGATTAAATGCGTAGCAGTCCCACCTCCATGCCGATGATCATGGTGGGGCCTTTGATGAGTGATATTTGATTGAAGGACCTCTTCTTCAGAGACCCCATTTACCCTCCTCGAATTTACATCTTCATTACTTAAACTAATGATGGGTGGATACTCGAGCTTTTGATGTCCTTTATTCAAGAACTAAGCCTTTCTCAAGGGTAAAAACCTAAAACCTTTTTTCAAGCAGGCTTTGTCCATAGGACATTCATGGTTATGGTACAAAACCCAGAGAGAGTATCAATTTGTTGACATTGAAAAATGTATCTACACGTGGCCAACAGTTTACAGCTCGACACAAACTTTTCCTACATACGTGAACACCGTAAGTCGCCTGATACCTTTTAATGGTGGTAGAGGCGGCCATGAACACTCTGAAGGTCAAGTTAGTAGTGAATATAGGGGAGGATTGTAAAGAATATAGTATATTTTTGAGAAGTTAAAATATCTTGCCCTTAGATAGTCGAATGCATGGGTTTGTAGCATTCGAGATGAAGTACCGACCGAGTGATAAGGAGGCACATGGCCTCATCTGATGACGGGAGTAGTCCATGTCCCTTCCTAAGTGTCAATTCATCAGTCATACGAGACTAAAGAATCTTACTTGGTTTGTTTGAACCTCACAAGAAATAATCTTGATAAGTTCAGAATTAGTTGAATGAAGAACAACAAGAAAACAATAAGTCTTTCAATAATATCTCTCAAATTGTGTCTTACAATGTTTGGAATGAATCATATTTATATGGAACCCATAAAAACCTACTTATAATGGAATTAAACTTTAAAAATGACAAAAGATATCATAGAATAGTTTTAACTAAAATATAAGATTGCACAAAATTTGAAAAATTCGCGTCCCAATTTGAACTATGCGGCCGCATATGCTATGGCATGTGGTCACATAGTTGTATCTTGAACCTTCAACTGAGTTTCGATAAGGGGCTATACGGTTGCACCTCTCGTATAACTATGCGGTCGCATAATTGTCTTGAGCAGCTTCCTTATATGTTGCTTGAACTAAGTTGATCCATCTATTTTATTTCTTCAAGCCTAACATGAAACTTATTCATTTGCTTGTTGTGATCGATGTTTCGTCCACTATTACTTGAACAAGCAATTACATAACTTCTTTGACCCGCTTCACTTGCAACCTAGTCATAGGCCTTTCCTTAACAATCAATAGATCATTGCCCAGACTTGCCCTCGTATCTTGGATCACATGATTCCCTTCCTCTTCGAAATAATTCTACCTTGAATATGTACCTGCATCAAAGAGAGAAAGATAAGAAACAACAAAAATGCAAATTATCATAAACTTACCTTGAAGATCCAAATTGTGGCAATTGGTTTCAATCTTTTCAATGTCGTGAATGGTCAATCTCCTCTAAGATGTTATCTTGAACTTTTTTGCATTCGAACAAGTCATTTTTGCTTAAACACTCAAATCTAATCACCAGTTCGAATACTTTATGCCTCTTCATTTTTCTCTCTTTAAATGCATATACTCAATCCCCTACTTTCTTTTTAAGCTACCACTTACACTAATAGTTAAAGGAATTAAACCAAATAAAGTTAACAGATTTAAACCATAAACCATATCAAATCGTGTAGTACAAGTAGTCATAAAAATTTTTAAAACCAAAACCCTGTCGTCTTCCCCACCCACACCCTTACCCACTCCCACTCCCATCCCAAAACCAAACCCAGAAACTGCT
>CAIGRP010129938.1:0-17297 GCA_903798385.1 Fraxinus cuspidata
CTACCAAAAGAATTGAGGTTTGTTCCTTCTCATCTTAAAGAACTAATCATTGGTGATCCATCAAAAGGTATTCCTACTAGAGCCTCTACTAAAAATCATTTAAGTAGTTGTGCATTCATTTCACAAATTGAATCAAAGAACTTTAAAGAGGCCGATTTTGATGAATTTTAGATTCTAGCCATGCAAGAATAACTTAATCAATTTGAACGGAACTATGTTTGAGATTTAGTCGTTAGACCAAATGATCAAACTATCATCGGTACTAAATAGATTTTTAGAAATAAACGTGATGAACACAGAATATTGTGCGTAACAATGCTAGATTAGTGGCTCAATGTTACAATCGATTTTGAAAAAAACATTTGCACTCGTGGTTAGATTAGAATCCATTCGCATGCTTCTTGCATGCGCTTGTCATTAAAAATTCACTCTTTATCAAATGGATGCCAAAAGTGCTTTTCTTAACGGTTTTTATTCAAGAAGAAGTATTTGTTGAATAACTACCCGGTTTTAAAAATCGCAAACATCTAGACGATGTTTTCAAATTTTGAAAAGCTCTTTACGATTTAAAACAAGCTCGTAAGGTTTGGTACGAACGATTGAGAAAATTTCTAATTTCAAATGGTTTTTCAATAGGAAAAGTGGATACCACTCTTTTTGTTAAAACTCAAAAGAACAATATGGTCATTGTTCAAATTTATGTTGATAATATTATATTTGTTGCTACTAATATTTATCTTTGTGAAGAGTTTTCTAAGTGTTTGAGCATGAAATTTGAAATGAGCATGATGTGAGAACTTAAATTCTTCATCGGTCTCCAAATTATGCAAACTTGAGATAAAATCTTCATCAATCAAAATAAGTACATATTGGACATGTTTAAGAAGTTCGACATGGATGATTTGAAGCCAATGAGCACCCATATGAGCACATCCATAAAATTGGACAATGATAATTAATGTACGTCCATTGATATAATAAAATATCGAGGTATGATCGGATCCTTTCTTTACTTAACCGTAAGTAAACCCGATATTATGTTTAGTGTATGTCTATGTGCTAGATTTCAATCGAATCCTAAAAAATCTCATCTTAAGGCCGTGAAATAAATCTTTAGATATCTTAATGGCACTAGAACTTTAGGACTTTGGTATCACAAAGGCACTCATATTAATCTACTTAGCTATTCGGATGCCATTTGGGTCGGATACCCAATCGATCATAAAAGCACTATAGAAATGTGCCATTTTTTAGGCTTTTCACTTCTACCATGATTTAGTAAGAAACAAAATTCAGTTACATTGTCAACCGCTGAAATCGAATATATTTCGGCCACTAGTTGTTGTCCACAAGTTCTATGGATAAAACAAACTCTTAGTGATTATCACCTATTCTTTGACCATATATCCATTATGTGTGATAACACTAGTGCCATAAACTTGTCTAAAAATTCCATTTTATACTCTAAGACGAAGCACATTTAAATTAGACATCACTTCCTAAGAGATCATGCTCAAAATGGTGATATTGTGTTAGAATTCATAAACATGGAAAATCAATTGGCCGATATTTTCACAAAACCTCTAGCTCTTGATCGTTTTTCACATATTAGAAGAGGTTTAGACATTATTGATGAATTTGAAGTAAATGATTAAATTCATAACTACACGCACTTACATGATTTCAACGCATTATTTTATGTGCACTATATTCACATGATTTAGTATGTTTTATTAAAAAAATTGGGAGAGACCGGACGACTAAATCGGAAGTTTGGTAACCTCGCTTGATTTGACAGAGAGTTTTAATTCTGTTAACCGGACGTCCGTACTTCGCGATTAAAAATCCCTGATTTCGTGAACCAGGTCTCATTTCCACATTTCTTCTCCATTTTTCTCTCAAATTCCTCCATAAACTCCCTCAATCCTTCACTCCAATCTTCAATTTTCTATCAATTTATGAAAACCCACTACTTCTACATCATCCATCTCCAAAACAATTTCAATTTTTCGTCCACCAAACCTCATTTTTTTAAAAAAAATCCGAACCCATCCATTTCATTCATTCTTTCTCCAAATTTCTACTAGGTCGGGGTCTAGAAGAGTGAGCAAAAGACTCAAGAGTATGATGAGGCGATCTCCTCCACCATCATCTGATGAAGAATTCGTCATGGAGCTCAAGGTGCCGGCCTACCCATTTGAAAAACCCCTTATTTTAATAGGTAAAAACATTGATTTTGTCGACTTTACTATTGAAGCACCTGCATTTCATATTGAAAAGTATTTTGAAAACATGGGATGGGTATCGATAGCTATTCTAGAAAAACATGCATATTCTCGCCTTATGAAATAATTTTATAAAAACATGGTTATTAATCCTCGTTTGGATGAGATTTCTTGTTTACTAAATATGTTCCTTATCACCGTCAGCAAAGCTCTCATTCGTGATATTCTTGAGCTTGAGCCGTGTGATATTCAAATTTTTCTTCATAAAACTTATCCCACGTTTGAAGGGTATGACCCTTCCGAGGCATGTCATCAGGTAAAAGGAAAGAATCTTGAAAACATCACAAAATTTAGTGCAAATCAACTAACACTTCCATGTAAAGTTTTACAAAACACCATTCAAGCACAACAAGCGGAAATGCAGGCCATCAGAATGCATCCTACGTTCACTTCTATGGACTTTTTCCTCCATCACCTTCTCCAGATCTGTAGTCCTCGATTTTATTGCTAATGTCTTTAGGTTTTCTATGTCTTATCTACAATTTTTATGTTTAGCTTATTTTGTTGTTTTTGTTGGACATCATTATCTATGACTATTTCTTTTATGATCAATGCTAAAGTTATTATGATCCATATTTTGCCATATGTTTGTTGTTTATGTCAAAAGGGGGAATGCGAGTGAGATGATTATGCATGCATGATTTGATAATATACTTGGAATATATGAAAAGGGGAAAAGAAGTAAAATCATTTATATAATTCAAATGTATGGTTATCAAATTGTAAAAGATAGGTGGAATGCGAATTGCATGATAAATTAATATCAATTGCTCAATCATATTCTACAAATAATCTTGTTTGTTATAATAAAAAAGGGGGAAATTGTTGATCTATAGCCTATCTTATGTTTTGATTATAATAAAACAAAGTATTTTTTATATCTGACATTTACATCCAAGTCTTCATTGTTACATGTCGTGAATTTCATGGAAATCAAGCATTCGCAATTAAACTTGGAAATAATCGGGCACTTGCACCAAAAACAATCGGAGGCAAATCAAACACTTGCGCCAAGTTCAAAATTGAGCAACAAATCAAGCACTCACGCCAAATCAATTGAAGATATTAGAATTATATGTTTGAACTTACCTTTAAAAGTTAACACTTCAATTCTTAGCAATGAATGACAACAAGCTCGTAAGTTAAATTTTTATGCACGATATAAACTTTTCACAAAAACTCTCTCATAAAAATTACTTCCGATATGTCAAAAATCTTCACTTGATTCTTAAACTCTTTACTAAGGATATTTATTTTGAAAAGATAAATGAATGTGTCCCTCAAGAATCTACACTTGCTAAAATAATCAAGAAAAGAGAAAATCAGATTTCTATTCTGGCTGACGTTCGGTAAAGCGGTGGACGTCCGGTGCCCCCAACGGTTAAAATTCTAGCCGTTCTCATTTGTGACGCACAACGGCTAGTTTCAATAGTTGGTGAGTAGCGAACGTCCGGTGGGGATTGACCGGTTGCCAAAATTTTTGCATTTTGACTGCTATAAATACCACATCACTTTACATTCAATTTACACATTTAATAGCATTCAAGTGAGATATTTTTGAGAAAAAATTGTAATGATTTCTCATCTCATTTATTATTAAATCATTTTAACTTTGGAAAACTTTTGATCAAATCAATTTTGAAAAATCATTCTACACATTAAAATTTTTCATAACTAACAGTTGAACTTCATTAATTGCTATTTATTAAAGTGTTAACATATTTCTCTCTTTGTACTTAATTGTGATCATATCATTCATTAAGAGAGAAGTTTCAATTTGTAAAATCAATTCTCTTTAAACTTGTGGGTTGTGTTGAGGTCCAGTAAAGCTTAATGTTGTAAAAAGATCGGTGCTTATTGTTTGTAGGTCACCGGAAGCTTTATAAAGGGTTGAATTGCACCACAAGTCAATCAATATAGTGAAATTGGCCTTGCTCGTACCGAAGAACTTGATAACTGAGTATGTACATCATTGCATTGGATCGAACATCCATAATTATACAGTTTGCATTCTCTATCACTATTTAATTATTGCTTTCATATGTGTGCTTATTATTTAGTTAATCTATATAGTTATTACGTATTTGATTATAGATTAATTTTTCAAAAAAGTTTTAAAAACCAATTCACCCCCATCTTGGTTAGCTATTCTTGAACTATTAGCTTGAACATTGTTTGGTTGTTAGATTGTCGTTTTGGTTTAGTTTATATTGAATTTGATGTTGACACCACAACGTGACGTCAAGTCGCCGCGACAAGCCATCACGGCATCCGTCAGGGCATCGCGTCGTGATGTCAAGCACCATGTCACGGCATCAAGGCATTGTGTCTCGGTGTCTGACACCATGTCGTTTACGTCCTTGTATTGCACAGTTTCATACATATTTAGTTTTCTAGTGAGCAATTATATTGAACTTTGGCAATTAGGATTTTTTTGAAACACTAACAACAGTCTCATTGTATTGGTCTTTGACTGATTTTTATATTAAATAAATTCATTTGAAATTTTTTTCTTCATATTTTCCCAAGTTTCGGTATTAAACATATTTGAAGTGTTAATTATAATTAGCATACGTCTCTGCATCATACTGTTATTTGAGCACAATCACATTCTTGATAAAGACATGTATTGTATAATATTATATATGTATGATATGTCTTATATTTGTTATATTATTTTTTCCAACATTGATATATAAATTACTAAACTAATATATCAATGATTTTCTCATACTACAAACATCACAGATGAGTATATTATCATCGAAAACACTAACAGAAACGAAGTCCGATTCATCAATAGATCAACAAAGTGAGTCGGGTCGTCTGTTTAATTTGAAAATATTAACTTTTTCCATTTTATGTCAGCTTTGGCTAGACTTAACATTCTAACAAAATTGTTAACATATATTTTTATCGTTATATTTGTAAGATTGATATCACTAAACAAAAATTACGATTATATCTTTATAAAATAACAAAATACATTTGAAGAAGAGTGAAATATATAATTATCTATAATTCGAAAATGTTCAATTGAGATCTGCAATAATAAGAACGATCCTATTGAAGTTTTAAAACTAATTTTGTGTGATACGGAAGTATTATATAATGCCAAAATTAGTCAATACTTTTCTTATAAAAGTTTCACTATTAGACTAATAGGTTATTTTTTTAATAATATTTTCAGTAAAGTAATTTTCAAGTTACGTTGTTTAAGGACACAGTCGAAAAGTTCTTTTGCATACTTGAGAAAGTAATTTTCAAGTTACGTTGTTTAAGGACACAGTTGAAAAGTTCTTTTGCATACTTGAGAAAGGAAAAACGTACTGATTTCAAAATGGAAAAATAAGATCAAACAACCCTAGTTCAACATATATATATATATATACAATTTAAATTTTCATTTAACAATATCAATTATCTCAACTATTTAAAAAATAGTATTAGTACTTTAAAAATATCACGTATATTATTCATTCGCTACATAAGACGTGCAATGCACGTGTTTACTGCTGGTACATAGTAAAGTGTGTTTCAAAAATAAAAGTCCTTATGCTGCCAATCTAATGTCAATTTGAACTAGGAAGAGTCTACACAAATCCAAAAATTTTAAAAATGTTGTGGAGTGATGGCCACAGATGTCCCTCATCCTTGGCCAGTAGAAAGTCAGTGGCGCACATGCTCGTCAACGAGGATCAAGAACATCTTTAATGCTTAAGAAACTTCTCATAACTGTAACCATTCGATCACATATCGCGTATGACATTTTGTCTGTAAAAGTAATATGTTCTCTGATCTCAAAACCTTTCTCACTAGTGTCGACTACATATTTTTCTAAATATTTAAGGTTTATGTCGTTCTTGTAAATAAATGCGGAAAATCTAATCACTTTTGAACCCAAAAACATGCCAAAAAATGAAATAAGGTGATACTTTGGGTATGAAAAGTGCAAACATGCAACTTTTTTCTAAATTGTAGTTCACTCAATGAACTTGTTAGCCCAAACCATTTCCTAGCAACCAATGACCATACTCATTAACTGAAGTTACAAAATCATATTATAACTGATATTACATAATTTATATACATATAAACAAACAAAGAAATCAATTAAATATGACTTTTCCTTCCCTTGATTAATGATGGATTTGGATTGCTGGAAATTGTTGATAGTGGAAGTTCCCCTCATCTAGAATCCACCACCACCCAACGTCGTTCTCTTTCGGCCATCGTTATCCTCTTTTTTCTTCGAAGAATAGTAGTTAAATCATATCAAGCATGCTGTTAACGTATTATAATACTAAAAAAATAGTAGAAATTTTTAATTTTTAATACTTTTAAATAACAAAATTACTACCTTTCGAATAACAAAATCAATAAGTAATTTAATTTTAAACAAAATAATTATTTACGAACAAAATAATTTTTAACTTTTATTAATAAAATATATTATTTTATTTTACTAATACAAGTTCTAAGCTTAGCAAAACACGATGAGAGGTTCTCTCCTTCATTATGTTAGATAAATATCAAAATTATTGCATTGTCTTTAGAATGTGAAAAAGACGTTTTTTTTTCTTATTTATAGAGAAATTGTACTTAATACAATTCTGACGTATTTTATCTCATTTTGAAGAAGGCTAAGGGTCTGTTCTCTTTGTATTTCAGTTATGTGTTTTGAGTTTTGAATTCATTTTGTATTTTGTGGGTTCATTTTGAGATTTTTGAAAAATGTGTTCTTTTTGGATGTTTATACACTATAAGGATGTTTTAACATTTTTGTTTGGCATCTCCTTAAGGCAAAGCAATCATTCTCTTGTAGACAAAACGAACTTGTGGAGATTGAGTCCTATTACGGAACCAACCTTTTCTGATCTAATCACTACCGAACAACCTTAGCAATTTCGGGAGAAAGAAAAGACTATATGAGAAATACTTAAGGAATTATTCATATTAATCACAATAATAGTAATCGAGTTATCTTATCTTCAATCTCGTCCACAAACACTGACACACAATAATCGTCTTTGTCAAACACGTGACTTGACCAAATCAGTCACTTCCCCCCAAACTTTGATAATAATGTTCCACAATTACACATACGTTTTACCTAACACTAATAATCAACCACACGCCTCCAAAACTTTGATAATGATCCTCCATTATTAGAAAAAAATGATCGCTTACATCACCCAACTTACTAATTTATTTATCAATAAATGATGGGTCGAAATATAATTATGTCAAAATTTCAACAACCGACTAAATAAAAAATAAAAAAAAATTCTCTACTTTCTTTTTGTCACCTCATCGATGTGTAAATGAATCATTAAATATTAAACATTTTTCATAGAAAAAATATCTTGATGGAAGGACTAACGTGCCGTGAATTTTCAGCCATTATTTTGTGTCGTCCAATTAGAAATAATTTCAGTGGGGGTTCTTAACCTTAAGTGAAAACTGGTCCTAACCTTCAAATCATGAAAGTGATCATTCGTAAATGTAGCAGTAAATGTCCATTTAGACAGAATCTGTTCAAATAAGTAAATTTCACATATCTAACTCTTTAAAGGAAGGAAAGAAGATTACATTATTTACCTAATTGGCTTGATATTTACTTATTTTACCATCAAGAAAAAGTCGAATATGTACTAGCGTATGTTTATTTAGCCTCTGTTTGAGCAGCATGCTATTGATTTTTTTTTCAAACTCATTTTTGACCACATAATTATTTAATAGAGACACATTCTTTTTAAAAAAAAAAAAACACTATTATAAAACCTACATTTTCCTAAAATGAGGCTCAAACACACCCTTAAGAGTCATTTGAATGGATTCAGTCTAGAAGGACTTGTAGTGCTATATCTATAAAAGTCTGTGGATTGTGGTGCCAAGATAGATATGATGTTTGGCACTTTTTACAAAGATTAGGGACCCCTACTGAAATATTTCCTTCATTGGAATAGCATAAGGAATCTATGTGGGCCCAATATGCCTATTACCGATCTTATCCTGCTGTTTTAAATTAGGATTTTCATGTCTAGCACTGTAGCATACAATAATTCATCTGACGTGGCAGATAGCATCGTGCACAGAGAAATCCAGAAAATGGATAAGGATGGACAAGGAACCCATCGTCAATTATTTCCATTACCTTCCATTATTTTATTTAAAATATTTGTACCATTAAAATATTAAAAAGGTCCCTAACGTTTTGAAATCCTCATTCAAATATATCATGAAATATCATCTGTAATATCAGATAGAATCAAATTTTATTTTTCATATGAAAATCTCGTGTTCAGTGAGTGAGTCCATCCTAAAACTTTTACTGCATTCGATCACCCTCGTTTAAATGACCTATTCCATGAATTTAAGAGTGACATTATTTTATAGTATTGCTTAGATCAGAATTGATCTCTAAAGCACCGATGCTTAAGCACTGAATGAGGTGTCATATCACAATAGTTGGTGCAATCAGTTTTGTAACCAATAATTATTTATTTCATCACCTATTGTTGTAGTGTGCAATATTACTCGAGTTTTATGTTAAGCACCAATGCTTAAGAGATCAGTCTTATTGTTTAGTATATATGTTTCAGTATATCATGCGTACCATGTAAATCGACTATATCTCTAGTGAGAGCTTCACAACATCTTACATTTACATAATCACTTCTAAATCTATATAATTTGATAATTAATTGAATAATACATAGGATCAAAATTAACAAGAGCCCACCACAAATTATTTTCGATTAGTAAAAGTAATCCAAAAATGGGCTTTGATATATGTACGTCGAGAGTTACATAATATACAAGTGGCATGTAATTAGTTAATAGAAATTGTTTAATTTCCACCAATCAATTACGTAATGCCAATTGTACATTATGTAACATGTAACATCTGATATACAAGTAAAATAATCCAAAAATAAAATTTGCATTCTTAGATACAAGTCACATGATGATAATATTTGATCAAGAAAAGTATCTTTGAAATCTTGAGTTGAATAGTATTAAACGTAATTAAAAAAAGGTTAAAGTTTGTACACAGATATACAAAATATATTTTATAAAAAATTTAAAAAAAAAAACTTTTTGAATGGAGATAATCATTCAAAATCGGCAACTAAAACGAGCTATAAAAGAATGAATAAATAGCACAAATGCTCACCACACTCGCACACACTCCTCTCTTCGACTACCAAAATATCTCTCTCCCCCTCTCTCGCCATGGATCCCTACAAGGTACTCATTTACATTCGATTTTTTGATTAGCTAATTCATTTTGTTTTCTATTTGAAAGTTAGTAATGCATGATTTAGATGAACTGAATTTGAATTATTTGTATGATCGGAGAGTCCAATTAAGAGGGTAAGCGGTTCGATTTGGACGATTTTTGACATATTTTTAAATTAAATTGTTTAAAACGGTTTGAGAAAATCCCAAACTTAAACCAAAACTATTTGAAATGATTTTAGACCGTTGAGAAAAAATCAAACCGTTTGATTTGGTTTGAAACCGATATTTTGCCATTTCTGTCCGATTCTCTTGACTGTCACTGTTATTGACTACATAATATCTTTATTATCCATACAAAAAACAAAACATGGATTCACACTAGAAATCTAGATACAAATAAAACTACAAGTTGCAATAAATCCGCACAATCCATACAAAATAAAAGATAAATAATCTATTAAGAACAATATAACGTGACAACAAATTGATACCCCTTTTAAAAATGAGTATGTTATTTAAATTACGGATTTAATTAAATATTAGGAATTTTGACACGAAACCTAAATTGTACTTAGAAAGTATTATTCTCTTGAAGAATATACTTGCGATCCTCACAACTTAAGTAAAAAGGGTTAAAATGGATTTTGACCGAAACAAGTTTATCCGAGAAATCAAATAAAAACAAACCCAAAAATTGCAGCACTCTTCTTCAAGAATCTTGCGCGAATGAACTTTGACAACAATGGGGGAACAACCATTAGGGCCATAAAGAAGTAATTCTCAACGACCTTGCCCAAATCTTCAATCTCCAACCCGAATCGATAAAGAACACAAGATCATCCACAAAGGAGCAAGAAGATTTCACAAAGAAATCACGAGAAGAGATGGAAAAAATGGAGGGTCCCGGTTCCTGCTTTAAGTGTCAACTTTCCGTTTTTGCTTTGGGTTGGTCTGGTTTGTGTAGAGAATTTTTAGATATAACTCCGTTGAAAAAATTATTTCTTTTTTAATTTTAATCACACGTTCTTCAAATAAAATGATATTACACACAGATCTAAAATTTTTTATTATTTTTTATCCACAAATTCTCTCATTATTCACTATTCTTAAATTTATAAATTCTCTAAAATTGGAGGCCAAACTGAACGCAGAAAACAAAATGTGATATGTGAGGTTGTGAGTGAGACCTACTAAAAGTTTGGGATCTGTCCTTTAATTAATGAAGGTAGTGATAATCATGATCACGTAATAATCATAAATCATGATCCCTTAAATACAATTTTTAGGTCACAAGTATGTGTTTTACTCCCTAATCATACATTTAATAAGTCACTTATTATTTATTAGTCACAAAGTTATGGTAACAAAGATATGTGAGTCACAGTTAAGCATTTTAATTACAAATCACATTTAATAAGTCACAAATTATTAAATTAATGGATCATAACTAGATTAATTAGTTGGTGACACCCCACCCCACCTTACCTTAGATTAATTAGTTGGTGACCCCCCAACCCACCTCACCTTTTTTTCTCCCATTCTTCACCTGTTTTCTCTCCTCTACCCCACCACCGACAGTCACTGGTTTTCTTCACCACACGCCACCACCCCCACCACCGTATCCATCAAGCGATCCAAGTTCGTAACATTCTTCGACACGTTAGAATTATCGTTTTGTTGCGACGACGACTTCGACGGTAGATGTTTCTGCCCGCGACGGTGGTGGTTGATTGGAAATGGGATGATGGAAATGGTGTTAGGTTTTCTACATAAAGTGGGTGGGTGTGGAATAGGATGGGAGAGCACACCTGATTCTTGCAATGAAAAATTAAAAAGGGCGTGTGTAATTTTCCCTAAATCTCAATCGTTCAATCCGAGAAACGAATGGACCTTGATTTATTTCAATTTAGTGCCATTGGAGCAAATCTTAATTAAAAGTGTTAAACCTCAAAAATATTACTTATTCTCATTTGGTTAGTGAACTAATCTTTGTGGAACATACGGGTCACTTTATTTTCTTCAATTAAGGTTTGAAACCTATTTGAAGTCCGACTCGATTTACATCATCGCCCATAAGAGATTGGACACCAAATTCAACATTGGCAAATGGGTTTCCGGTTGTTAGTTTATGGGCTAAAAGTTGAAATAAATCCGGCTAGGTGGACTAAAATTAATTTCTTTCTTTTTTTTTTTTTCCTGTAGGGATATGCCTAATTTTTATTTTTTAAAATTAATTATAATTCATTTTAAGTTAAAACAGTAATTTAAGAGTATATCCTATGTCTATGTTGGACTAATTTCTACCAAAAGTTGAAAATTTTCTATTTTTATTTGTTTAAGCAGTCCGATTTAATTTCAAACTGTCTTAAAACCTAAACCAAACTATTTTAGCATGATTTGATTTGGTTCAAACCGTTTTGTCGATGGGTTGATTTGAAATGGTGGTTTCGGTCCGATTTTATGGTTTTTACTTAATATCCTAGGTCTGATCCTATAGCATGAATTTTGTATTTGGTGCAATGGAATTATTTGTTTACGATTTTTTTTAAATAATTGTTTTTTCTGAAAAATAATACTAATTTTTTCCATACATGATGGTTGATATAAATAAGATTCTCTTTTTTTTCAAAATAGATTTTTTTCCCTTTTTTTAATCACATGTTTTTCAATAAAATAATATTACACGCAACTCAAGTAATTTTCTTTCATTTTTAACAACACATTTTTCATTAATCTACTATTTCAAAATACATTGTACCCAAAAAATGGAGTCAAACAGGCTCTAGGTGTTGGAAAGATGTGATTGGATTACAAAGTTGACTGAATTATAAACAAGTCAATGATAGATTGTCACGTGACATTGTGTCATGAATTATATTAACCATTATTTCTATGAAGCATGATTGTTTATTGAATGTTTTTGATGATGCAGTATCGTCCATCTAGTGCTTTCGATTCACCTTTTATGACAACAAATTCTGGAACTCCAATTTATAACAATGACTCCTCTTTGACGGTTGGAACTAGAGGTAAATAAATTCTCTATCTATTTTTTTTTTGTCTAATTTATGTATTTTATGTTGTGATTACATTAAAGTTTTATTTGTCAATTCTGGAGTGGCTTTACCCAAGTGACGATTTTTTATTTTTATTTTTCTATTTTTGCATGGAAGATAGAACTTCAGAATAATAAATTCTTTGAAAGGGACCATGAATCATATATGCAACATTTCTCAAGCTTTAATGTCTGTTTACTTTTTCCTTGAAAAACTAACAAGATATGTTTAACAAGTGTGCTAAAGCTTTAATGCTTGCAGACGTTTATATTTGAAGTCCCACTTGTTGATCAAAATTTGATTTTGGCTTGAGACAGACACCAATAATGTGAAATTGTCTTTTGGCAGGCCCAGTTCTTCTTGAAGATTACCATCTGGTGGAGAAGCTTGCTAATTTCGATCGTGAGAGAATCCCAGAACGTGTTGTCCATGCCAGAGGTGCCAGTGCCAAGGGGTTTTTTGAAGTTACTCATGATATATCTCATCTTAGCTGTGCTGATTTCCTTCGAGCTCCTGGAGTTCAGACGCCTGTCATTGTTCGATTCTCCACCGTCATCCATGAGCGTGGAAGCCCTGAAACCATCAGGGACCCCAGAGGCTTTGCCACAAAATTTTACACCAGAGAGGTGAAGATCTTTTGCTAATTGTTTTGTTGCTGAAACTTTTAACACTTTTATGTATAGTCATTCTTATACAACTTGTAGGAGTAAGAGGTAAAGGAGATGTTAATTTGTGTTTTTTACACTTTTGTATTGATAACGATAGCTTCTTCTTGTGGATACAGGGAAACTTTGATCTGGTGGGAAACAATTTTCCAGTCTTTTTTGTTCGCGATGCGATGAAATTCCCAGACGCGATTCATGCTTTCAAACCCAATCCAAAATCCCACATTCAGGAAAACTGGAGAATCCTTGACTTCTTCTCCCACCATCCTGAGAGCTTGAACACTTTCACTTTCTTCTATGATGATCTGGGTATTCCACAGGATTATAGACACATGGAAGGCTCTAGTGTCAGCGCCTATACTCTAATCAACAAGGCTGGGAAAGTACATTACGTGATGTTCCACTGGAAGCCAACTTGCGGTGTGAAGTGTTTGTCGGAGGAAGAGGCTATTAAGATTGGAGGAGCCAATCACAGCCATGCCACCCAGGATCTCTACGATTCAATTGCAGCTGGTAACTATCCAGAGTGGAAACTTTATGTTCAGACGATAGATCCGGATCATGAAGATAGATTTGACTTTGACCCACTTGATCTAACCAAGACCTGGCCAGAGGACATTTTACCCCTGCAGCCAGTGGGTCGCTTGGTATTAAATAAGAACATCGATAACTTCTTTGCGGAGAATGAGCAGCTTGCATTTGACCCTGGCAATATGGTCCCTGGGATTTATTATTCTGATGACAAGATGCTCCAAACTCGTACATTCGCTTATGCCGATACTCAGAGGCACCGTCTAGGGCCGAACTATAAGCAACTCCCAGTTAATGCTCCAAAGTGCGCACATCACAATAACCACTACGATGGTTTCATGAATTTCATGCATAGGGATGAGGAGGTACTCTAACGATCCTCTGTTCTATACTACTAATATTTGAGATCACATGCATTCAATTTCTTGGTTCCTAATTAATATTCTTGGGTAACTGCTAAAAGTGCTTTGAGATTTGTATCTTGATAAATGGATAGGGTATTCTAAACAGGTATGTGTTACTCTCTCTGTTGTTATCAACATATTTTAATCGGATATTCCAACTGTTTTTCAGGTCGATTATTTCCCATCGAGGTACGATCCTTGTCGTCATGCTGAGAGGTACCCCATTCCCTCTGTGATATTATCAGGGAGGCGTGAAAGGGTATGTATTTATTGTGTTCTTGATTTTGTTGCTTGTTTCATTTTATGATAATTCTTAAAGTTCTTAAAACTTTGGTGCTTACAACTAGTTTGAGTTCAAGAAGGGGATAGCATTTAAGTAATGATGCCCTCTGACCTCTCGAGAGCACATATCGAAGCATAAGCAGTGTATCTCAGTCCTAGGTTAATCTCCATTAATGTATGTACAATTACTAGATGTCAAACAGTGAAATTAAAGAACAAAAATGATGCATTTCATCGTAGTAGCGGAAGTAGAATTAAGCAGAGGTGAATTTATGCTGTTGCTGGCACTGAAGAATGTTTGTCAATACTTTTTGTAGTAATTTTGGCAGCATTGGTTTGATGCCAATACCTCTCTTCCTTCTGCTGTTTCTCATCTGATCCAGGTTATCTAGTGTCTGATGAAAGAAAATGCGTTTATTGTTAGAAACTTAGAATCTCAAGCCTTTAGGATTATATTCCTGAAGTGGCCCATAAAAGGAATCTCCAGATACATTGATCAAACTGGTAGCATTATAGTGAAGCCGACTAGCGAGAGAATTTTCGTGTGAATTGAATGGTATTTTTGTTGATTATTTCAGTGCATCATTGAGAAGGAGAATAACTTTAAGGAACCAGGAGAGAGATACCGTTCGTGGGATCCAGCCAGGTAACTGATTTCTGGTCATTCAACAGTTTATAAAATGCTTATTATGCAAGTTGATTTATTTGTTTGATCGTCTCTTCCAGACAAGAGAGATTCATCCGAAGATGGGTAGATGCTTTGTCCGAACCCCGGGTCACCCATGAGATCCGCAGTATCTGGATTTCATACTGTTCTCAGGTCTGATACCCTTTCCTTTCTCGCATGTTTGGCAAAGAAGCCAAAATCTTATTCATTATATCGTTCAGTCCTCTTTAGTACTATGTGCCGAACATTTCTTTATATTTGTTCTCAGAGTTTTGAAGGTTAATTTATAAGTGTTAAAGTTGTACTTAGCTTTCGATTTTTTGCTGCAGGCTGACAGGTCCCTTGGTCAGAAGCTCGCCTCTCGTCTCAATGTAAGGCCAACAATGTAAACGCAAAGAGAATACATGAAATCTTCCTGTTGCTGTGAGCGGAAGAGTACTGTGAAATGTTGTATGTAATGAAGAAATTTGTGTGTCCACAATAATGCCTTGAATGTAATAAATGACAATTATGCGTTCGAGTATTGCAGTTGCCAGTCGTCATTTCTCCACCAAGTCGATCTTTGTATACTATTTCTTTGAAGCTTACAATCCGCTGATAAGTGGTTGTTTACGCAATGTAATTTGGCTTTTTATTTCTATTATTGTTTAAAAAATATCAAATTTTCTGAGCTCTATTTTTGTTGGGAAAATATTTTACCGTCATATTGTTCATTTATGTTGGATCATAAAGAATATGTAAACTGAAGCGGAAGCATACCAGAGTTAGACATGATTATTGCAATGAATAAGTCATGAGGCTTTAATCTTTCAGATAAACATGTAGTTCTTTATCTCTCTAATGATGGAAATCAGAACAGAATGAATAATTTAGATATGATCCGGGGGACCATAACCGTGTATATATACTAACGACCCATTAATCTAATTCGGTCCATCATGAAATTAGGAACATGTTTGGTCTCTACACGTAGAGCCCACACTTTAATTGGATACTTCAAATCTCAAAATACCAAAACTTTATTAGATCACTTTAAACAGGCTTAACCAAAATTGATAACTTTTAATTTAATATAGAATATTTCACATATAAGTATACATGTTCGATTAAAATGCTTACAATCTCGCACTTGGACTATATGTGTTACCTTATATTTGTTCATTAAATATAACCTTATGAGTACTCAAAATTTTGCTATAATTATCGAATGCATCCCCAAACAATCAGGTCCATCAATCATATCAACATATGATCAAAGCGGCTTTCGCTACTTATATTATAACTAAATCCATCAATGATCGCGTATATTGACATAACTGAATAACATGGATCAAGCATGGAAATTACATGTGATGTGATCTTAACATGCCTATTTCCAACTGGTCTACTTTACTACCTTAGTAAAGATAATTTTCAAATGAGTTTAGAGATAATAAACCAAAAACTTTATAATTGAAAATTACTTTAACCATAAATCATATAAAAAATGACGTATATGTGTCTAATATGAAAAGCACAAAAATACAAACTCTCACTGAAACTAGATATCTTTGAGNTGATCTTAACATGCCTATTTCCAACCGGTCTACTTTACTACCTTAGTAAAGATAATTTTCAAATGAGTTTAGAGATAATAAACCAAAAACTTTATAATTGAAAATTACTTTAACCATAAATCATATAAAAAATGACGTATATGTGTCTTATATGAAAAGCACAAAAATACAAACTCTCACTGAAACTAGATATCTTTGAGAGATATTACATCCATATGAGCAGTGTGCTCACGAAAGACCTTGGGTATCAATCCCTTAGTAAGCGGATTCGCAACCATGGAGTTGTCCCGATACGCTCTATTGACACCTGTCCACTTTGAACTCTTTCTTTAACAACGATGAACTTGATCTCTATATGTTTTGACTTCGTCGAGCTCCCGTTGTTATTGAAATATAGCATTGCTAATTTATTATCGAAAAATAACTTGAGTGATCTTTCTATACTGTTCACAATGCGCAGCCCAGTGACAAAATTTCGCAGCCATATTCCATGATTTGATGTCTCATAATTGATAACCCAAGAATAAATAATCAAGAGGGGGGTGAATTGGTTCTTCAAACTTTTTCGACAATTTGTCTCAAACTTATTTAATTCACAAGATA
>CAIGRP010129944.1:0-16507 GCA_903798385.1 Fraxinus cuspidata
CGTGGTTTAATACTGCGACTATTAGGCATATAGATGGGTGACCTAATTTTATGTTGTTCCTTTTGTAGTTAAACTGACAATACACTTCCTGTGTATTTGACATTGATTTTAATATACTTGATTACTTTTCAAAAAAAAAAAACATATAGAGTAATCAATCAACTGCATCTTCTTTCCTTAGAATGCAATACAAAAATGAATTCATAACAGCTTTTGACCACTGAAAATTGGTCCATAACTTGTGAGTCATATGATTCAAATGATAAACAAATTAGAAAACAATACATGCCTAAAAGATTAGGTAATCATCGGTACCCTTCCAAAGTCATCATGAAAAAGAGTTCATAACTTCCAAGAAATGAATGGAAATCCCAAGGGGACACGGCATAAAGGATCAACAAAAGAACAGACCCAAAAAATGATCAAATGCTCGAAAGAACGCCAGTGAAATATATTGATTTAGGATTATTTGCAATACTCGTGAAATTCGAGCAAAAGGAGGTATGGTGCACTAATTGAGGAGTACTATTTTTCAATCTTGACATTGATGAAGGTGGGTGATGGAGGTAGTGGGGCTGGATTGGGAGAACGAGGATACTGAGCTGAAACATGTACCATATTTCAAATCACGCAAGCAGTAAAGGTAAAAGTATGGTCAAAGCAGGTAATGTGTACGATATATGAAAGAAACAGAAACTGGTAAAGTATGTAGCAAGTGGAGGTTGACTCGTGATGGTATTTTTTTAGTTCACACTTATTTTAGATTTTTATTGGGACTTGTACAGAGTTCATTTCCTTGGAAAATGGTTTGGAAATGCAAATTGCCCCTACGAGTGGCATTTTTACAATGGCGGTGGTCAGAGGACAGGTGTTAACAGTGGATAACCTTCGTATAAGGGGTTTCTATGTTACAGAGTGGTGCTATATGTGTAAGCGGGATGGGGAGACGATTGACCACTTGTTCCTTCATTGTGATGCTGCTCGTTTACTGTGGTACGATATTTTGGCGTCGCAACACATGGATTGGGTGTTGTCGAGGCGTACTGAGGACATGTTAAAGGCATGGAGAAGAAAGTTTCGAGATAAGGATAGCAAACTTTTCTGGGACCTTATTCCGGGTTGCATCGTCTGGTGTGTGTGGAGAAAAAGAAACAGACGCTGTTTTGAAGACCAAGCACATACAACAGAGCAGATTTGAGAATTGTTTTATTTGACATTGTATACTTGGTTTAATACTGCGGCTATTAGGCATGTAAAAGGGCTGCCTAATTTCATGTTGTTACTTTCTGATTTAAATTGATAATACGCTTCTTGTGTATTGTGCATTGATTAATATAATATTTGATTACCTTTCAAAAAAAAAAAGCAAGCAAGCTTGAAAATGTCTAAATTCAAGAAAAGAAGATCACTTGCATATCCAACTTGCACAAAATTATGAAATGGGCAAAAGAAAATACTTGTTTGACCGGAGTAAAATCCTTCTTTCAATTAATACAGCTGTAAATAGTTTGATAAAATTATCAACATCCAAACACTGGACCAAAGGCTGGAATGATATCTGCCAAATAGACAGTGACTAGTCAAATGGTGTTAGAAAAGATAAATCAAGTTATCCTGAAAGCAAAAATTAGTTAAACAAAACCTGAATGAGACATTATAATAGTAGACATACATCAGCATGAGGAAGCCCATCCTTTGGTGGAACCTCTACAGCAAGTAGGCTATTCTCAATAGCAAACAGCACTCGATCTTTCCCAGGTGTAGGCAAAGGTACATTGGACACTAAATATGCTATGACTTCCCACAATGGCTTGCTGAAATTGTTGTAAAGCTTAGCACATTAATTGCAATAGATGGAAATAACATGAAGATTTATCTCCAAAGAATAATACTAATAAACTTCCACAGTCATTAGAAAATAGAAGGAAACAAACAAAACTTCTGTTAGAAGTTCGTGACGTGACCTTGCAACAGCATACTATGCATCTTTATTATGGTATCCTTGAATATTAAAATGGATTTACTTATGTCGCCAATATATGTGTATCTTTTGACCTTGCAACAGCATACTATGCATCTTTATTATGGTATCCTTGAATATTAAAATGGATTTACTTATGTCGCCAATATATGTGTATATCTTACATTAGTTCTTGTAAAATCATGCATTCAGCATGCAGCAGATAGGCAAAATACAACCTTTGGCAAAGTCTATCACGGTCTCTTACAAAAAAAAGTAAAACGAACAGGCACTAGGCATTTCACAGACCCTTCAGGTATCATGAATATTATTCTCAGACAAGTTATTCTGTCCTCATTTAGGTGGTAAGTTTTCTGGCCATAAATAAGAGCGTCCCTTATTGAGAGCAAGATAAAAATGCAAGGATATTTCTACGATATGCGCAGATCATCATTTGGCACTTGTGTGTGTGTTTTTGTGTGTGTGTGTGTGTGTATATGTATGTTGGTTATGTAAAAGATGTTTAACATAAATGCAGTTTGGACATGATGATGATGATGTATGTTGAACATGTATGGGCAGAAGCTGCAGAACTGAAGACATGCTATGGTGGTATTCAGAAATTTTATTGCTCCCCTTCTTCATTTTCCTGTTTTTCTTTTTGTGGGAAGAAGACCTGGGAGGTTCATTGCTTTTTCCATCTCTATGTTTTTTGAATTACTCAACAATCAACGTTATGGATGATGTGATAGGGTCTATTTCTTTATGTTAGGGAGTTGGTCTGTGATTCAACTTAATTTCCTTTACAAGAAACTTTATAAATTGTTTCCTGTTCTAGATTACATGATAGTTTTATAATATCCTTTATAAACTGTTTCCTATTCTAGATTAAATTATAGTTTAGTAATATCCTCTTTCAATATTTTTTCTACAGCCTATGAGTTTGTATTTGTACTATCTTCTATCCTCCAAATCAAAATAGGAAAAGAAAATATGGATATAACTAAAACTGAACAGGAAGCTCTAGAAATTCTGGAGTGGAGGGATGCAATGCTTGAAGGGATGAAAGCTCTTGGAGAGAATGGTATTGGGAAATCCTGGAGCTACCAACAGAAAAAGACCTCAATAGAATTTGGGTGGACTTTCATGGTCAAGTAAAAAGCCAAAGGAACTATTGAAAGATAGAAGGTGACACTAGTTGCAAAAGGATAGACACTAACATATATGCAAGATATAAGAATATGTTATTGATTACCAAGAGACACTCGCTTGGGTGGCAAAGATAAATATAGTTAGGGTCCTACTATCTCTTGCAGCTAATCTTAACTCATCTCATCATCAACTACAACTCAAGAACGGGTCTCTTAAAAGAAAACTCAATGAGGAATTTTACATATAGCTGCCCCCAAGTTTTGAGAACTCCTAAGGAAAAGTAAAAGCGTAAAATGAAGAGATCTATCTACGACTTGAAACAATCACTTAGAGCATGGCTTCACAGATTTTCAAAGTTCATAAAGACCTCAACTTCTCCCAAAATCAAGTGGATCACACCCTATTCTTCTAGCATTCTATGGATGGCAAGATCACTGTTCTTATTGAGCATGTAGATTATATTATCCTCCCCGAAAAAAATGAGGGCAACATTTGACAGCTAAATTGTTACTATCAAATGACTACAACATAAATGACTTGAGTCTACTACAGCATTCTCTTCGAAAGGAGATGGTTCAAGCAGAGAAATTTCAGCTTCTCAAAAGAAAGTGTATGTTCAACTAGTTAGAAGATGTAGAGATGCTTGGCTTGACCACGAGATATTCAAATTGAGCCAAATCATAAACTCAAGAAGAAAAATATAGTAGAGAGGTGATATGATGAACGACAAGTAGGTAAACTAAGCTATCCATCACACACGAGCATGTTATAGTAAGCATAGTGAGCAAAATTCATGCACTCATCCCAAGGAGGGCAGATGGAAGTCATCTATAAAGTACTCGGGTATTATAAATGCACGGTAGGAAAGTCTAGTCTTCAAAAAGGGTTAACATATAAGAGTTGAGGCATATATGGTGGTAACGAAGCTAGATCTGTTAATGGTAAAATGTCGACCTCACGTTTCATTACCATGGCAGTTGGAAATCCAGTCACTTGGAGAAGTAGGAAAAGGTTATAGTACAAAAGCAGAATTTAAGGTTGTTGCTCAAGGAATTGTGAAGTAATTTTAATAACAAGATAATTAGAATAGTTGAAAATCAAAAAGGAAGTGCCAGTGAAGCTCAATTGTGACAATGAAGTTTCCACAAACCTAGCCAACAATCAAAGAGCAACATGAGAACCAACATGTGAAGGTCAACAGATAATTCATCAATGAAAAACTAGAAATGGTCTTATTTGTATGCCATGTATGCCAGATAATGAAGAACCAGTTGATGTACTTGCCAAGGGACCGTTGAATCGTATATTTTACTACTTGATGAGCAAGTTCAGCATGACTGACATCCATGAGCCAGCTTGAGAGGAAGTGCCGGAATTGCAAGTGTCGGAGATTTTATTTACTCAACTTCTTATATTTGGGAGCAAAATTGGGAAATATGATGTAATAATAAACTTAATGTCCTATTTTAGATTAGATTGACAGGCATATTAATTGTTTTCTGTTCTGGGTTACCTTGACAATTGTATAGTTGCACAGCCTATATATTGTTGCATTTTACTCTTTAAATCAAAAGTAGAAAAGAAAATACAGATTTGCTTCATTTCTGTTCGCAGTTCTCTATGTCAGAGATAAACGCAAAAATCCCTTGAGGGTGGAAATACTGTTGGAATAGGGGATTACCCATTCATTAGGGCAATCATACAGAAATATCCTAAAGGAATATGGTTCAGAACCCTTTTCATTTCATGCATTAACTTTTACATATTCTCATGCATTCCTTTCTGAAATACAGTTCCTGAAATATGAAATAAAAAATTTCAACTCCTGATCAGATCAGTAAAGAAATATTTTCTTCAAGTGATAACATGTATCATTATCATTCAAAGGTTTCATGATCTGTTGTTGAAAAATTGCCCTTTCAGCAGATTAATCATGTCATGTCCATTATTGTGTTTCTTAACAGCACAACTTATGCTCCTGGATAAGTTTTTATTTAGGTAATCGGATTTATAAAACTAATAAAAAGCAACTCGAGCAATTTGATACCAGATCAATATCCTATATTTTCTACATATTTGCAACTTTTTAACATGTTTCGTTTCATTCGTCTCATTTGCTACAGCAATAAAATCTTGCCTCTGGTCATGAGCAGGTTTCAGTACCCATAATAAACACATAGCAAAGAACTTATCATGTTGAAAATATTCTCGAAAAGGTAAACTTAACCAAAATTGCCCTTTCAGCATATTTATCATGTCATATCCATTAACGTCTTCTCAACACGACAAATTATGCTCATGTGTTAAAATTTAGGGTTCCATCTTAGAAGGTCGACCTTATTAAAAGTAGTAGTCCAAATCTTTATAAATTGGTCTATGTTTCATCTTTATTCGATGTGGAATTTTATCTCTTAATATGCCCCCGTAAGATGGTGGCTTGTTTGAGCAAACTAATCTTGAAATCCGTGTGCTCAATTTTTTTTTAGTCTTAATCGGATCGAATTGCTCGTTTGAGCTTAACGGGCTCTGATACCATTTTAAGATTTGGGGTTCCATCTTAAAAAATCAATTTTATTAAGAAGAGTAGTCCAAATCTTTATAAATTGGTCTATGTTTTCATCTTTATTCGATATGAGATTTTATCCCTTAACATCATGGGTAGGGTTTTATTTATGTAATCGAATTTATAAAACTAATAAAAAGAAACTTGAGCAATTTGATACCTGATCAATATCCTATCATTTGCTGCATATTTACAACTTTTTATCATCTTTCGTTTCATTTGCTAAAGCATTAGAATCTTGCTTTTGGTCATGAGCAGGTCTCAGTACCCATAGAAAACCCATAGTAAAGAACTTATCATGTTTGAGCATGATCTCAAAAATTATAAACTTGACCATAGTAGTATTCTCCAATTTCAATGATCTGCCTACAGAGGTCATCTATATTACGTAAAAGAAAAAGGCCAGGGCGGATTTATTCCCTTAACTGGTTAGGAGAACCCTGATGAGAATGTTTTATAGTATTAGACGAACATGGAAGAGAAATTGTGTTGTTTAAACTTCTAAGTTTTAACAAGGTGCCAGCTAAGTTTTCAAATTGACGTCTTTTTACTCTTAAATTATCTGTTTCCACAGGAAGTTCCGTTACTCACACGCGCATGCAGAACAAGAAAGAAAAAAATTTACTAGTCCACAAGATCCAATGATCTAGTGAGAACCCAGAGAGTCGGAGAAAGTGACTATCCATGTAATCAATGGTGCATCCATTAAAGTGCTCCTTTCCCCATTTAAACACAAGTACTACAGGTAAATGCAAAAAATTCAACTCCTCTGATTATAAATGGCACAGAGTGAGTATTTAATGATATAATTATATAGATTCATTCATATTCAGACTAAACGCATAACGGAATAGTATAATAAGAATGACTTGTTACTTGTTAGAGATTATTAGGAGCGTGATCAATTCATACCTACTTCCAGAAGCTGAAAAACAAAGAACAAAAATTTCCTCCAAAGCTTCACGCAGGATTTGGAAGCTGGGCCCGCGTGACACAAAACAAATACACTTGTCCGCATACGAATTAGCTGGAATTCGATACGCCTCAGCAATATCCTCATACACAGGATCCCGAAATGCAATACAGCTCACATAAATCTTGGACCCATCTCCCTCAGTTAAAACAATAGGATAACTCCGAGGAAACGTTGAAGGGTCATTCGAATTGAACCCAGATGAATAGAATTCAACCCCAGCTGGCAAAACGCAGGTGGGGAGTTGAGGGGGTGGGGGTGGGTAGAGAGAGTGATCCGAAGGAGGGTACTGATCGAGAAGAGAAGGTAAGTACAAGATGCCAGTGCCATGGTAGCCTTTGTCACCATCGAGGGTCCGAATTTCTGGCCCAAGTCCGCACACAACGAAGTACTCGAAGATCCGGGCCATTCGATTGGGTCCGGAATTCAGATCTGGAGAGAGTTTATTCAAGTTAATGGGATTTTTACTGGATTTTCATGGTATGAATGAATGAATTTGAGCAATGCGATCGAGAAGAATGGCAAGAATTTCACAGTTGCGTGCCTGTGTGCGAGAGAGATTTTCTTTTGAAAATTAGCTGTCAGTAGGCTTAAGCGATTTACTTATAAGTGATGGCTCAAAATAATTACTTTTTATGGTTCAAAATTAGAAGTTCAGGGATACAAATAGCATGTTCGAGCCCATTTTTATATAAAAAAATATATATAATGGATTACATAATATGAATGGGAAAAATTGGATGAAAAAATTAATTGTATTTTAAGTTGACAAAGGAAGATCTTATATAGCATCGTGTAATCTATTATATAAATCTTTATTTATACGTAGAAAATTCGGAATAATTGATGGAGAATGTGTAGTTAAAAAAGAAGAAAAAATTGAGTTTGCGTGTAATATTATTTTATTAAAAAGCGTGTCATTAAAAAGTAGAGAGAATAATATATTTGGAAAATAATGAGAATCAAATAAGGTCAAAATATCAGGCTCTATCAATCTCGAATAGAGCGAGGAGCACAATCTTGTTTTGCCTCTTTTGGGAAAATATTTATAGGAAATTAAAAATTAATTTTTGCTATTTAATAAAAATTAAACTTTAATTTTAATTTCATATTCAAAATTATTACTTTTATTTCAATTATATATTCAAACTTATTACTCATTATCATCTACACATATTCGGGGTTCTACAGTTATTCCTCCTATAAGTTACTAATATTCTTTTCGTACAAAAACTTTATATTTATTTAAATTTAAAAAAATAATAAATAAATAAATAAATAATGAGAGTAAATTTGAATATTTTATTTCTCATCCTGTATTACAAAAATTTCTAGAAGAGAGCAGGAACTCCTACCCAACTGATATCCCTCGTTTTAATTGTAAAATAAGAATAATTTCGAAGAAAAATTACTTTTGTACTTGCAAGAAATATGAAACAACATAATATTTTAGGAATACAAATTTTATTCATAGTAACGATTTTATTTTAATAACAGCTACTTTTGTAAAAATAAAAATCACTCAAAAGTGTCAAACGGACCCACCCATAATTAATCTCAACTTATCCCTATCTTTCTTGAGATCAAACTCTCATTCCTAATCCTAGGGTTTGTTATGAATATTTTATCCTCTTGTAATTGTTTAAAATTATTATATTAACAAACGGAATACTGTATTTTTGAATTATGGATTGTTAGTTTTCATTGGATAATGTATATGAGATTTTATGTAACATTTCATCATATTTATTCATGCATGGAATTTTGAAGTATAGATGCACTTGAAAGCAATGAGCATATCATTTAACTTCAAATTGATTTGTTCTTCATTTTACACAAAATAAAAAAATTTAAAAGTAGAATTTCTAATCAAAGATTACTAGCACAAAAAATGTTGGTGTCCACCGATGTTGAAACGTAAAAAGTTGTATGTGTCAATTTTGAAACGTAAAAAGTTGTACGTGTCAATTGTGGTATTTGAAATGTACATTCATTTATCGAGCATGTCAACAAGATGGGTCAAAACATCATTTTCTAAAAGAATGAATTTCTTGGTAGCTAGTATGATTAAAACTATTTATAATGCACGTTGAAAACATAGGATTGCAAAGATTTCAAGATCGTTAATGCAACGATCGATGAGTCAATTACTTAGAGCATATAATTTGTAGTAAAATTGATACAACTAGAGATTTACCATGAATACATTTTCTCTACTATCTCACTGGCTTTCCCTCCTATTTTTTATCATCTACCTACATCCGCCACTAATATTAGCCTCTGTTTGGGAAGAATTTATAAATGGATAAAAACTAATAGTTGATAAATGAATATTATTTGTAGATCCATTAAAATATGTAGTTGAAAGTTAAGTTTGATCATTTAAAAATGATTTATAAATTTTGCCGGACGGAGGCTAAATCGTGTGACGAACATGGCACACATTACTAGAGAGTGCAATAGACATTCACGCTCGACCTACCATAGGAATCAACAAATTTGTTCTTATAGAGATTAATCAGTCAAACTGAGAAAGGAGCTTAAATATTCATGTTCAGTGCATGTTGCAGTTCATGCCCAATGTAATGCAAATCACTTCAAAACCAAATTCACATTTTAAACCTAACTTTCATTAGGCAAATACTTCTCTCCATAGACAAAAAACAAAAAGCAAAAGGACAGAAAAAAATGCCTTCTCTGTTCACCATTGCATTAATTCTCCTGTTTCTTCTCAGCCTTCCATGGAACATCTTTTCCCAAAGCACCGGAATTGAACAATGTAGCTCGAATCTCCTACCTTTGGCTCCGTGCGCACCTTTTGTGCAGGGTGCTGCGCCTTTGCCGGTCCAGTTGTGTTGTGACAACCTTAAACAACTCTACATTCAGCAACCTAGTTGCCTTTGTGTCTTGCTCAATGAGACAACTTTAAGTTCTTTCCCTATTAATACCACACTTGCTCTTCAGTTACCCCTTCTATGCAACCTCCAGATGACCATTTCTAATTGCACAGGTACGTAAATTAGAATCCCTTTTTCATGATGTGTTTGTTATAGGTTCGACTAGACAATATTGAACAAGACTACTAAAGTAAATGAAGTTAATTTAACGTTCTATTGTGCAATGCTGTCTAGTATGGGCTAAATAATGTTTCACTAACCAATCACTATTTTATCTTTTAAGGCACGCCCTTGCCTTCAACTCCACCTACTTTTCAAGTTCCCTCTGGGCCAAAAGCAAATTCAATAGTTGCAGGTTTGCATCTTCTCTCTTCTCATCATTCTATTATGCGGCAATTTATGCTCAAAGAAACACGAACAAATTGTTTGGCAAAAAGAACTGTTCAACATTGAACAATATTAAAAAATAAAAAGAACTATCGACCTCATTATTACTGTGTATCAAATATTTGTGATTAATCTAAGGCATAGTCGGGCTAATTTATATCGTTTTTTCTTTCAGCTTCTCCAATGGTGACGGTGGCCCCGAGGCCGAGTATCATGGGATTTGGACTTCACCACAATGCTGGAGTGAAGTTGAATGCACACAGTCAAGTTGTGACGATGCTGCTAATAGCAATTTCATCTGTGTTTACAAGCATACTATGTTGAACCCACAAACAAAAAGATTCTATTATTTCCATTATAGATCAGTATTTGTATGGCTTTAACTTAGTTGCATAATTTGATTAACTAATTAGGAATAGCACTCGACTTCTACCGTCACTTTATTATAAAGTTGTGGTTCGTCGAGAAAGAGAAGAAAGCAGAAACATCCTTTTGATTAATCGAGATTTTCTGGATTATAATTATCCTGTTTTTAACATATAATAGGACTGATTTTCAGATTGATTATCGATTTTGAACTAGTCGCTCTGCTCAATTTTTCAAAATATTGGGTACTTCATCCAAAAAATGAAGAAAGAATACTATTGCGCCGCCTTCATTAATTTTTAGCTTATACATATTTTGAGTCAGGACATTAGTCCGATATGTGTGATTAAAATTTGACATATACTATTCTGAAGGATCTATTTCTCTGTTATATGATTGATCATTGTGTTTAGTGAATGCTAAAGTACCAGATTCGTGTTGTCCAAGTAAAAACTTGATACACGTATATATGAGTTGTTGAGAATTGGTTTAAAATACGAGAAAGATTGGTTAAAAATAAAAAAAATCAAGAATTGAAAAGTATGACTTCATGTCAACATCGGCCAAAACGTTATCCGTTTATTCATTTTTTGTCGTTTCGAAAGCCCCCCGAAAGAACGGTGCCCCCAAAAGAGAATTTTGATCTTCAAGTATAACTAATGTCTCAAAATCAATTTCGGATGAATGAGAAATTATGGTCCAAAATTGAAAGGAAATTGGTGGAAAATCAGATGACATTGTCGCTCGAGCAAACAAGTGACGAGCTCACTGAAAGTGTCACCCGAGCGACGTAGCAAGCGGATAGCGGGCGAAAATCTAAAAACGTGCGACTGTTGTATTTTAGATCGCACTACTTTATCCACAACCCTTCAACATCTATTAATAGGATCTTAGGGACATTCAAATCTACACACCAATAATATGCAATCATATAGCATTCATTTTCTTTCATTTCTCAACCATATTCTTACATTCTTGTTGCATAAATTCTGAACTCACATAAGAAAATAGTCGTTGTATCTTGGGAGTTGATTCTCATAAACCGTAGACACCATTGCAGGGCAAATTCGACTTAAGGACAAATTTTTCAACACTTGCCTCGACTTTGATATTATTGCTTCTATATTGCACATTTTTTATGATTTATTTGGAGTCAATTTCCTACTGTTATTTGTCGAAATTTCTACAGAATTTTAAAGATAATTTGAAAAATTTCCCGTCGTTGTTTGTGACTCCATACCCGAAATTTTTCAACATGAATGTTGTTAATCAATGATAATGTGTGTCGTACGATTGGAGCATCAATGAGTTATGGCATTTGTTTGGACACATGACATCACACGTTATCGCTTTTATGTATATTGTTGCCTCGAACATTCGGTGCAATATCGAGACAAAAGGCTTTAGTCCACAATAATGATTATCTTACAATTGAAACGGCAATGGGGTATGGCGCTTGTTTGGGCCCGTTCTTTCACATGTTTTCACTTTCATTTGTGTATTGATGCCTGACCGTTTCGTGTAACGTTGATATTACAAAATTAAAATAATTGAAATGCATAAATATTCAACGTGAAATCTTGGAGATGAGATAATCAAGATACTTTGTAGCTCTAAGTCATACATGATTATGAATGAAGAGATGATATTAGTTACGTATTTTATATGATACATTAACATCGCTAAGTGCGGTTCAAAAATGAACATAAATTCAAAAAATCGCATATTATATTCATAATTAGGACTACGTAGCCAAGGTTCCTAAGGACTTTTGATAGATGTCAGCAAATTTTGGGTATTGTACTCGTAATTATTTCATATTTCAAATCTAGATAATACAATAGAGTTTTCACATACATAAGTTAATTTTGCTGTAGAATTAGTTGGACTCTTTCTTTTACGATTTAATTAAAAGCATCTACTTGATTGTGCCCCCTTGCACATTCAAGTATTTTACCAATTGAATCCTAGTTATTGAAATCAACTATTGTTGACCTATGATTGATTTTATCCTGCATGTTTTGATTATAACAAACAAATTGATTTTTCTTTATAACAATTGATTTTTTATATCTTCAAATCACCCTATGTAATATTGATCGAATCAAAGACAAAAATGTTGATATCAAGACATTAACAATAACCTACAATGAAGGAAGTGATGAAAGTCGAACATTCAAGATAAATCATTCAAGACAAAAGAGCTTCGATGGTCAAGTATCAAAGGAGAATAGTGGATTAGACTTTTATATTCACTTGTAATGATATAAACACTTAAATTCTTAGCACTAAATTATGAAAACTCAAAAACCATTTTATGTGTTAAAAATGATACTGATCATTGCTTGCTTAAATCATCCATTTGAAAACGAAAATTATTTTTCAAAAATATAAGTGAACTTAAATATTTTAAGAATATTCACATCGGACCATGCAAAGATAAAATAGTGATATGTAGGCATCCGGACAAAGTAATGGACGTCAAAATGTCCATGCAGACGTCAGAATCATGTAACGATCACTTTTTTACAGTTCTGATGTCTGGGCACCAGATAGTTTTTGTATTTCCGAACAAAGAAGCGGATGATCGATTGACTTGTCAGTTCTACATATGCTTTTGCTTTTTGAACTCTATAAATACTATACTTTACATTCATTGTAACACGTTTCAATAGCATTTTAGTGAGATATTATTGAGCCAAAATTTTATTGATCTTACATCTTATTTATCATCAAATCATTTATTGAGAAAATATTTTGATTGAGAAAATCAAATCATTCATTCATTTTTATCATCAAGTTTTCTCATCTAACATTTGAACTTTCATTTATTGATATTCATTGAAGTGTTAACATATATATCTCTGTTAATATCTAATTTGTCTATATCAATTATTGAGAGAAAAGTTTCAAATTGTAAAGTCATTCCTCTTTAAATTTGTAGGTCATATTGAAATCTCATAAAGCTCATTATTTTATAAAGATCGACGCTACTTATTTGTAAGTCACCAAAGTGTTATAAGGGTTTGGATTGCACCATAAGTCAATCAATTTAGTGAAAATGCATTGCTCATGACAAAGAGTTCGGTAACGAAAGGCGTAGATCATTGACTGGAATCGAACATTCACAATTATATCGTTTGCACTTTTTCTCCTTTTTTTTACTTATTGCTTTCATACTTATGCATTGTGTTTGGCATAACTTATCATACCCATATTCAATTGACTTGATTCCAAAGCCATTGGACAGATGACTCGTATGGCTTTCAAACCTAACTAGTTTTGTCCAAAAATTCAAATAATTTTGTCTGTGATGACGGGACAAAATTTAGGCAATAAACAAAAATTTTTTGTTTACAAGTCTAACATCTAATCTTAACTTCTTTTAGCAACTTTAATAATATGCAGACTTAAGTCAAATAACAATTTAAATGTTCACATCAAGAGAAAGAGTTAAAAAAAAAAAAAACTTATAAGAAAGATAAACTAACATCTTTAAGAAATTAAACGTAAGTTGTAATACTAGTAAGAACTAGAAACTCTTCAAATGTGACTAATTACACAAATGAAACACCTTTCTCCCTTTAGATCCTTCGCAATCCACGTAAATCCCACTTCCTCGACCATACTTTAATTTGAAAAATTTGTCAATATAGAAGGTGTGACATTTAAGCTCGGTAGGACTAATATCACATGGTGCATCCTTTTGGTCATAAACATATATACATATATATAAAGTGATAGGAAGGAATTTAACGTTTCACGTACATGAATACCGACAAATTCATAATTCTGAAGAATCCCTTGGGGTAGAATAAATCGGTTATGGCCATACATAAACTTCTTTGTTTGTAGCTTCAAAAATTCTAACACGCATCGCAAGCATACATATATATACATAATGAACAAAAATAGTAAATACTTAGCACTTACCTACCTTGATTTTCTTGAAATATAAATGAACAAAATGTGTTAAACCTTTCTCTTTCACACCTTTTTTATTCATTTAAGCTTAACTCGACATAAAAGATATTTTTGAGAGAAAATAAAAGCAAATTTGGATTTATGGAGAGGTGTAGTGAAAAAGTGTGTTTCTTTTTTGTAACCTATCTTTTCTAGTAAAAAACTAAATTGGAGAGTTATCATTAATCTTGTTAAATTGAGTCTTTAAGGAATTTAAAGAGTTTTAAACCCAAAAAAGTAATTCTAATAAAAGTATTATAAAACATTTAAATAATGAAAAATAGAGGAAAATTTCATACGATTTGTAACATATCTCTATGAATGCCACTAATAAAACAATTATTCTATCCAATTAATTTGATGTAATTGTTTTTAATGTGCAAAATGAAGAGCTTTTACCACAAAATAATTTTATAAGAACATTTGTATGATGATTCAAACATGGGTTACCTAAGTGAAATACCATGTAGATGACTATTATGGCAACCTAGTTATTCATTAAATATTCGTGATCAAATTTACTTAAATTTAATATCTTAAATTTTTTGGCTTTTAATAAACTTATGGCTTGGACTTTCATAATTTTGAATGGGCCGAGTCTCAATAGCTCATTTTTTTAAGTGGGCTACTTCAACCAACTTAAAAATATAAATTTCAGGACCATACAAATCCTCTCAAATAATTTATGGGTTCGCTATCTATCGTCACGCTAAGCTTTGTGAAGGACCACCAACATCATGTTGCCATTACCGTAATTGCCCAGGCCATGTCGATTTTAGTTGATCGACATGCGACTACATTGACCGCTAGAGAGTTGACAAAGCGGTCTAGTATGACCCGACTTGGAGTTACGCGGCGCCAATGGGGAACTTTCCACGAAATAACTCGAAAGCTCATTAGTGGTTACTGGAATTTGAATTCCTTGATGGATTCAAGTGGACCTCGACGTGCTCCGACTCGACCTCGATCCAGAGGAATTCGAACTACTACTGGTGGTTGTAGTGGCAATGGTTGCATCGTGTCTACAAGCTCGAGGCCACAACTCAGATGATGATTTGGATAGGTGGGGTGGGGTGAAGATATAGGTTGTTCACGATAGTGTTGGTAGCAATTGTCGGCACGGTGTGTGGCGGTCGTCGACGCGATGGAGGTGGATAGAATTTGGTCAAGATTAGGTGAAGTAGGTGGGGATAGTTGGGGGTGGGGATGGAAAATGATGAAAGGTTCGAGTAAAATCTGCAACGTTGTGAAATGTTTGGGATCCACAATTCTCCCTAATTTTTATTTTCTATTTAATTTTCAATGAACTTATTGTGATTAATATATACATGTGTGTGTGAATCAAATGAACAATGACAATATCATAAATTATAATATCGACGATTATCAATAATGATCTATGATGGTCGACGAAGAAACCATTGATGTTACTAACCTAATCTTCTATCTTTTTATCCAATACAATTGATAATCGTCGATAATATAATCGATGATATTGTAGTCGATCATTTGATATATATATATATATATATATATATATATATATTAATTACAATAATTTTTTTGAAAATGATATAGGAGATAAAAATTAAATTTCATTCTTTTAAAAAAAATTAAGACTACAATTGTAATTAATTCTTTATTTTTTTCTTTATTTCTTTTTATTTTATTTAAAGAGATGGATATAGTCGTATTTCACAAAACTTTATTGAAAAAATGAAATAAAATAAAAACCCCCCCAAAAAAATAAAAATAAAATAAAGTACAAGATAAATTCCAGTTTTATATGCCTACGGTCCTGTCATTCCCCAATTTAATTATAATTCGTTTTTCTCTTCCTCTTAGGGTCCGTTTGATTGGAAGGGTAGAAAGAAAATGAGTTCTAGGGAAAGTAATTGTCTAAAACTTGTTTTCCAGGGAATTGTTAATTAGCGTGTTTGATTGGTATAATTTTCGACCTGAAAATTTTTTGAAATTTTGGATCTTTTTGTTCACGTTTGAGTTTATTGCACATGAAAATTGTCCATTAAAGTGAAATTTTTTTACAACTGGTTATAAAATTTGTTACTATTGCCAAAAAGTAAAAAACAAAAAAATTTGCCCCTAAACTATTTTTTCACCATTTTTTCATCAAAATTTAGTGTTCGTTTAGCTTCATCTTACATGGAAATTGTTCATTAAAGTGAATTTTTTTTTAACAATTGGCTATGAAATTTAGTTTAATTGCAAAAAAAAAAAAAAAAAAA
>CAIGRP010129950.1:0-28277 GCA_903798385.1 Fraxinus cuspidata
TTTTTGGACAAAGATGGAATTTCATCTCCAATTCTTTGGAAAGTTGGACAAATCAAACATGCCCTAAGTAAAAATCAAACTTTCCAACATCTAACTAAAAGATAAAGGTACCTATAAGGATTATAAAACTACGGAGGGAGGATACAAACATATATATAAATTCTTGTCAAACATAAACTCATCGTCCATTTAGATACAATAAAAAAGAAAATTGTTATGAAGAATGATTTGGCCACAATTCACACGGTAAAACTCATCAGTCACTTTATTCTACAAATAATGAACAGGCTATGAAAAAATTACATAGAAATTTGAGAATCCAATGCTTAATACATGCTTCAAATAATAAGAATTGGACAAAAAAGTACTTTATTTAGCCATAATTTCGTTGCTCCAATGAGAAAAAAGTATTTATGATTTAGTTGTACATTATTCTGCCTCATGTTTAGTATTTCAATTTTCTAACTGGAAAGCACTAATTTTAGTGGAGACTGTGTATCTGTTTGTGAGGCATTTGGAAGTGGTAATAAATTAAAAGACCGAATACTAAGAAATAATCATCTTACTCTCGTGCTTGGGTATTTGCTTTGGACAAAACCTCAGCCTCAACTTCTGTCTTTTCTTTCATTAAAGGTGAACAATGTGACCAAACAAAAATGTTTAAAAATAAAGGATCACGTGCCAATTGGAGAGTGAAACCGAGATAGAGAAAACGTGAAGACATAATGGGAAAAAATAAAGGGAAATAGACAATAGAAGAGAAGATGAACAAATCTCACCTGCCAGAACATTCAACATACTATAAAATCGGGACGCGTAGAATTAAGGAACTAATTAAGGAAAGTGAAAAATAACCAAATAAAGCATTATAACATAGAGGTTTTTTTGGGGGCTTGGTGGGTTGGGAGAGAGACGGTGAGGTCTCTTTTTTAAACAAGTTTGTCTATCAAAAGTTCGGTAAGGAACTATAACTTGGTGAATTTCCCTACTGAACCTTCATCATTGAAAGGAGGCCCTCGATATAACCATACCATGTAAATTAAGTCTTCTCATAGGTCTAGTTTGTCTGGTGGTGTGATTCGTTTGAATGCTTGATGTTTCTTGGCTTCTAATACCATGCCAAATTTTTACACCACAATCAAAATGCCGTTTCAAAAAATGATAACTGAATAAAAGAGGAACTAAAGATATTCATTCAATGTAGATCAATCTCCAAGATCAGCCGGTCAAAAACTCTCCACCATCTAAAGATCCTAATACCCATCACATAGAATTGG
This sequence comes from Fraxinus cuspidata, assembly GCA_903798385.1. NCBI lineage: Eukaryota > Viridiplantae > Streptophyta > Magnoliopsida > Lamiales > Oleaceae > Fraxinus > Fraxinus cuspidata. Next base: position 1,278 of record CAIGRP010129950.1, read on the forward strand.
TACCAACAAGAACTCACTAATAGTGGCAGAAATAACTGCTGGATCATTACAATTTGCTTTACAAGATTAGATGTAATAATCCGTCTCCATGTCACCCCCAACTCTGAAGTCTAAACGGCAATAAAATAACATTGTGCAGGTGCAATCATAATAGTCCACACATTAGGAAGGTTTCAAGTAGAAATTGAAAATTATGAAATCCTAATAAAGTTGAATTCACAATCATTTTCCTACTTGATTCCATCATTTTTAACCCAATTAGAGAATAATTCAGTTTAACCCAATTCTGGTCTATTAATGTGCATTCAAACAGATATAAACCCATCACACAGATCTGATTGAAGAAGAGCAAATAATAAAGACAATTCACAGAAAATTCAAGCTGTAAAAATTTGACCTGCTGTAAACGGTAGAGCCACAGACAGGATATTAAGGTAACGATTAAACGGCAATGGGCAAGATAAACAGGTAAATTTTACCTGATATTAAGGCAACAGGTAGGAGGTAGGATCAATAGGTAGAGCCACAGACGGGACGGCGGCGGAGGAGCGGCACCAATATACAGGACATGCGCTGGAGGTGGAACGGGGTCGGAAAATTGGAGGTGGACTGGCGTAGGAAAATTCCCTACGGTCGTGGGCGATGTGGGTTTTTGAGAGAGGAAAATGAAAACCAGAGGAAGCCCTAGGAATGTTACGGGAGAGGGAAAAGAGAGGAGAAGTGAGAAAACGGTGCTTTCCATTTTTTTTTAGAAATTATCGTGTTTTGGCCTGAAAATGCTCAAAACGTGCTTTTGAATGTTTTGAGTTTTTAGTATAATTTTTATTTATTTTTTTCAAAAATGGGAAAGAGAATGCGTTTTCACTATTTTGGAAAATTGAAAACCGAAAACAGCAAAGAAAACAGCCTCTTATATTTCAGAGTCTGGAATTATTTCCTCTCCTTTAGGGGGGATAGAGGAGGGAGGAAAAACCTAGAGGTTCGGGTGGATAAGGGCATTAGGAATATAACTAAAAATAGAATACTAATTTTAGGGTATTAGGTATATGATTGGAGGGAAGCGAGGATAAGTTCCAGTTGCAGCTCCTCAGTCTCTAGGTGGTAATGTTTCATATTTTTAACATTACAAGAAATTATGTCTTTGGGTTGATAAACATTCAAGCATTAGACCAATTTTAGTAACGATTACATAGTTTTACTCTGAAGGAAGAGGTATTCGGCAAAAATGAAAAAAATAAATTATATTTTCACATGCTAAGTATAAGGTGGATGTTTTTGCAGGGGAAAAAAGGTGTCTGGATTAAAATGCCTATTGAGCTTGTAAATCTTGTTGAGCCAGCTGTTAAGGTTAGTTTGTTCTCTAGTTTGAATTACCTAGATGCAGAATCTGATCCTAGTAGAAATGAGGAAGCTCGTGACAAACTGCCATATTACTTCATTGCCCACTCTTTTTTATAGCCAATATTTGGTTTTTCAGGAAGGATTTTATTATCACCACGCTGAAGCTAAATACATAATGCTTGTGCATTGGCTTCCTAGTATTGCTGATACTCTGCCAGCCAGCGCCTCACATCGAGTCGGAGTCGGTGCTTTTGTCGTGAATGAAAAGAATGAGGTATATCTACATTTAACTTGTTCTTTCATTTAACGTGTTAGCTTCTTTGGTTTGTTTAGATGCTCTGGTTGTGTATTGAGTCCATTTAGCATTTCTAAGGGGTTTACACAATAGATATCAGACTTCGAGTACCTCTAAAAAGATAACTTGTGATGGTTGCTAAATCCGGATAATATGTAAAAAGCAATCTGGCTTCAAGGCATGTTAGTGTGTCAGTTTCCTCAAGACAAGAACTGCCTCTCTAGATCAGTTGTCCACTGGTTATGCTAATGCACCTCCAAAATACAATGAAGAAACTTGAACCATCTTAGATATTAGTCCTTAACCTCCTCCTACCCTTTTATGGCTCCACTGATGTGTGTGTGTGGATGATCAGGTACCCTGACATAATACTAGTGCTTAACCTCTTGCAGCCCTTTTTATGCAAGTCTCTCAGAAAAGATGCAAATGATGCTGTAGTTGGTTTTGCACTCTGCATACATTTCTGCATGGATATTTGGTATTATATTTCTTGGGACCCTTGTGTTAACCTCTCAGCATCTGTACTAGGTTCTAGTTGTCCAGGAAAAGAGTGGACCTTTCCTTGGAACGGGTGTCTGGAAGTTTCCTACAGGAGTCGTTGACGAGGTATGTCCTACCAGTAATTTTATTGCCATATTTAAAGAAAAATTATAAAAGGAAAAGGCGTCAAAGCCTCTCCTTCATTTGTATCTTTATATTCGCAGGGTGAAGATATATGTGATGCTGCAGTGAGAGAAGTGAAAGAAGAGACAGGAGTAAGTGTGATGTGCACAACTTATATGTTATGTTCATACTTGGATTTGCATTTTCAGTATTTGTGCACGAAATCCATTAAGAATGCTGTTCTTTACTTGGTTCTATTTCCAGATCGATTCAAAGTTTGTAGAAATACTGGCATTCAGGTACTCCTTTGCCCAAAATCATTTATTTCATGTATTTGAAGTATGGGCTATTTTCTTGTTTATATGCTATACATATTTGGCTATCATCCAGTACCTTTTGAGACCAGTATATGCCTGTTTCCTATCATTGTTAGTTTTCTATTGCCTTGTAAATTGAGTAAATTCATGCCATGATTTCCAGACAGAGCCACAAGTCATTCTTCGATAAGTCAGATTTGTTCTTCATGTGCATGATGCAACCACTCTCCTTTGACATCAAACCACAGGAAGCAGAGATAGAGGCAGCACAGGTATAATCAGTTGGCATATTATGAGTAACCAAGTAGAGAAGTTATTTTCTCAGAAAATTTGTTGAGTAACTTATTATCATAGCCACCTTGCTTGTTTTTCCAAGTCCAGTTGCAAAAACCAAGTTACTTTCTCTATTTATGATAATGCATGATTGCATGTACCCCACTTCCTCTTCTCTATTTTCAGCTGATTTCCGAAGTCTGGCATATGCAACACGTTCTTCAAGTATTTTACTACCACACAAGCAAATGAATGACGGATAGAAGCTCACGGGAACTTTGCACCTAGATCCCTCATTCTAAACTCAAAAGAATGCTTGTATCCTCTCAGTTTTTCTTGGTATTTGGGTTCCTAACCTTTAATCCCATAGCATTTGGATCCACACTGATGCTTTCCTTCCAAAATTACCTTTAATTGGTCATGTGCCTCACATGCGGGACATTGTTCCAAGGGCTTAATGTGTGATTCAAAGTAGAAAAACAGTCGTCATTTACCCCCTGCCAGCTGAACTTGGTAGAGCTTTGGCACCAATTTCATAAAAGCCATTTGATCTTGAGGTGTAGGAGCAGTCTTTCACAACTCCCAATGAAGTGATAATTTCATGGTATTGGTGAACATATGGCACGACTTGGTGGCTTTCGTGTGGGGAATTCTTGGTTGGATAGTTTTTTTCTGAATCAGTAGCTATGTGAGTTATTCTTTAGAATACTCTTAGAACAATATGTGCACATCTTGCAAGTACCTAAATTTAAAAGAATGTTTGTCAATGACTAAAAGAAGTCTTATTTGAGCTGTTTATATATTTCCAGTGGATGCCATATGAAGAATATGCGACGCAGCCATTTGTTCAAAAACACGAGCTTCTTAAGTATATTGCTGATGTATGCAGAACAAGGAAAGATGGAGGGTATTCTGGATTCTCTGCGGTGCCTACATTAACAAGTTTTTCTAAGAAGAAAAGCTACTTGTATTTAAACAAGAAAGACGTAGACTCGTAAGATTTGCTTGTAAACACACTGTTCAATGACAGAGTTGTAGAAAATATTTATTGCTTACTAAGTGAAAACTTATTGGTAAGTTGGAATGTATCACACCACACCAATAAATGTCTCCGCTCATTTCTAAGCTAAAAAAAACTCAATTTTAGTCTTAATTTGTTTTGGCTTGAAATTGTCGAACCAACATTTGTATACTTCATGTATTTCTTTTGGTCCATTGCAATATATGAATTTGTATGAATTTACATATTGGAAAAGAGAATTTCGAGTTTTGTTATTCATTCAAGGACACTAACTAATAAGAGCAATTTTACATGCGCAAAAAAAAATTTCTGTAAAACATATAGATTACACACATCAAGGTGGGGCTCTCTTGGGCAAGCTGCTCTTGCTCATGAATTTGCTGAGATAAAGTGGTGAAGCTGGGTTCTGAATGAAAACAGAATGAGTGCTCCAACCAATAGATGAGATTAGAGACGCTAACATAACAGGGACATGCCNAATGACTACTTACTTTCCGTTTGGGGGATTTCACTAAACTTCTTGACTTCCCAGCTTCACGCTCTACTTTAGACTCTTTCCCGAAGAGAGCTCCAACCCATCGATGAGATTAGAGACGCTAACATAACAGGGACATGCCGAACCTGCTAAACGAACGAATATGTGGTCTTTCCGGAAATGTTAAAACAGAAGTTTTTTTTTTTGTAATATTTAAATCACACGGGGCTATACGTGCTGGAGAGGTTTTATTGTTTTAGGTCCCCGATACAATTATTTTGAAGAAATTATACCATAATTTTCTTTCGAAGTTACAACTTTATATTCACTTTAATTCTCAATCACTTACTTTCAAATTCCTAAAAAATACTTGGATAGAATTCCATCCCGAAACCTTAAAATAAAACCACCACATCATCCTTCTACCACCATCGCTAATCCTGTCTCCGCCACCACTACAACAGTCAACCATGACCTTTTCATGTCACTCCAACCAATGTCGCCGCCTGTACAAAATCCATCGGACCACCACTGCCTCCATTAAATTTTTTTAGCCCCCTTGTCACAGCCACCATCATCTGCCATCCAAAAGGTTGTGAAATGGGGAGAAGAAGACCCCTGGACGTGCAGATTGATCTTGATAAAAAAAGAAATTATTTTGGGAATGGTGGTCTGCTTCTTCTTGTGGTGAGCTTTAGGCCAGATTTTTGTTTTCGTCACTGGAGTATTACGCCATTGCTGAGGATGAGTGTAACATACATTGTTAATGTGTTATGTAAAGTATAAACAATATTTTGTATTAAAAAAAGCTAAACAATATTTTGAACAAACAAATTGTATTGTATACCATGTGTAAGAAAATTGCTCATTATTTTTCGCACAGTTTTTCAGCAAATATATAGGATCAAGTGGGCGGACGATGCAGCCACATGCCTCTACAATTGAACCCATCGAGTGCCGCTCTAGCCCCATACCGAGCTTCAACGCACATTTTGAGACCTAACTCTGTCACGTTATTGTTCATTGACTTGAAATAAACATTACACGGTGAAATAGTGTTTATTTGCAAAATAAAGGGTTTTCTGTAAGTCTTCGTGGTTCACAAATTGTATAGATATAACCTTGTAATGATATCTTGAATGTGAGGATACGAGTCTCATATGACATATCAATTAATGTCACATAGACTCATAAGTCACATATATCCATTTGACAATCATTTTCATTTTGACCTTTTTTTTTCACGAAAACCTTTAAACTTATATTTTGAATAATGTTATTTAGCACTAGTACTATAGAGTATGAATCTAAATGTCAATATATGATAAATCCTATTAAATGAGTCATAATTCGTTGTATATAATTGAGCATGTAATTTAATGACATTAGTGTGGTCCCTAAACTCGTGTTAACATTAGTAGTGCTAAATAAAATCACACTTATATTTTAGTACCACAAAGGAAAAGTTTTTTTTTTTCTTTTTTTGTTGCGAAAGAGTATAATCATGTCAATAAAAATAGTTGGGGCAGGCTTGACAAATTAACTCAAACTTGTATGCATGTTTACCAAAGCCATAGACGTGGATTGTATAATATTTTATGATTAAACCGATTCGTAAGGGATAATATTAGGCTACCAACCAAAAACCATTACCCTTCCCATTTCCCATCTCCTGAATTTCTACTCTACATGATGAAGAAGGCGACACTAAATCTAAGTTAAAAGCAAAGATCAAAAAATAATTATATTATCAAGGCCAAAATAGTCCTTCCAACTTATTGAAAATGGCATATGACCATGCAGGCACAAGTATAAAACCCAAAGGTGGTAGCTAACTTTTCATTGTCCCTTCATTCCTTCTAGCGTTGATACAAAGTTAGTAAGCAAAAACACAAGAAAATGAGTCATTTTTGTAGCATGGATTCTCTTGTGAAGTTGGTGTTCTTCAATTTCATACTCTTCTTTTGTCTTGGGACGGCTATGGCCGGACAGGAGAACTCCATTGTTGAGCCGTCGAGTAGGGAAGACTCGGTGAATTGGGCTGGCTATGGCGAAGAAAAGCTCTCAACGGTTGTGATCAATGGCAAAGTTATTTGCCACAGCAAAGCTTCCATGCGAATGAATCCTATCTCGGGTTAGTTAACAAGTTTTTTAGTTTGTTTAATCCTATAACTGGACATGTTCCAAATTCTTGGAGGAATCTTGAGTTTGATTCCTTAAAATAAGATCTGCTTAGTTTTTCCCTAACATATACATGACAAAGCAACCCATTTTCTCTTTCTTTTTTATCATCATGTTTCAGAAAGTGCAAAGTCACCAACTCTGTCTTATATTAGGTATTTAGTTTCTTTCATTTATAGTTGAGAAATGAAACCACGAGTCAAATACAGCTTAGAATGTCCGGAAGTAACAGCCCACGACATGGATTTCTTGTACGCACCAAATTCTAGTACATGCAACTTGTGATCAGAAAACCTAAATGATTTGTCTATTAGGATGGACGGTTCCGTCAAGTACAGATTACCAAACGAGCTTTAATCGTGTGTTTATATATGTATGTAGGTGCTTCGGTGGCTGTTTTATGTGGCACCAGCGGGGCGACAAGTAAATCATGGGCAGAGGGCACAACGGATGATCACGGGGAATTCTTCATTGATCTTCCGTCCCATCTTCATGCAATTCCAAACTTGGAAAGAATCTGTTGTGTTAAAGTTCATCATCTGCCAGAGAGTTCTCCCTGCCGGCAATCTTTCACTGAGAAACATAAAGGTATAAAACTGACATCAATTGGTGAAGGCATCCGTACTTACACAACACATAATATTAGTTTGATGCCTCACAAGCGCGCATGAAAGACGGACACAAGACAAGAGATACGGTAGTTGCCTTGTAAGAAAATGAAGAATCGAGTTAACAAGCAGCTCGTGTGGATGGCGCTTTAGTCACAATATGAGTCGCAGGTGTGTGTAGCGTGTGTGTATTTGTTGATGGGGGAATGTTAATAGCTTGCGTACACAAAAATGAATTTAGTTCTGAAAGAAACTGTACCTTCAAGCGACAGGGAACTGCCGCCAGTTCTTCAACATCAATGAAGTTCTCGTCTTGTCAATAATGAAAAAGGCGAATAATAGAGAAAATTAACATTAATAATCAGAACGATAGCATGAAAATCTAGATCATAAAAAGAAAGGTAAAGAAGAAAGACAAACAAAATTGTTTTAAACTGAGATGAAATTCAAGAAATCTTGCATTCAAGAGTAGCTTATACAAAAATCCTAGAGGACACAATTTGAAGGGACCCTTGAATGCACGAACGTACTGAATCACCAGATTATTAATTTATAATACAATTAAAAATCTCTCAAATTTTCTGATCAGCACTAGAAATTACATATTTAGCAACATCGGCACAGCATTTAAGCTTGTCTGCTTCGGCATCAGGTATCTCAACGGAAAATTCTTCCTCAAAAGCCATAACAAGTTCAACTCTATCAAGGCTGTCGAGGCTCAAGTCCTTCTGGAAATCAGCTTTCTCAGTAACCTGTGGTATATAAAACATTGTGTTATATTATTTATAATTCATAACAAAACAAGAAATATCTTCAGAGTCGGCAATATAATTTTTGGAGATGGAAAAAAATATATGATCAAGGAATACTTGGCTAATTACCTTAACAGCATCTATCTTGTCAAATTTCTTCACCAGCTTAATCACACGATCCATTACCTGATCATGGCTGTTACTTGAGGTTGCGCTGCATGTTCTCAACTGTTGGCCATGTCTGTACAGTGCATTCAAATCGCCTGCTATTAGTCGCTTGGTTGTGAAGACCCCAACCCTCACGTGGTTCAAAATAGAATTTCGCAGGCTTTGCATATTCAGCTATCCAGTAACAAGTGAAATGTTCAAAAAGGTCAGTTTTACAAAGCAAATGCACGGAAAACTTGCGGGTAATTAAGCAAAATAAGCAAATACAGAATGATTTATGTAGATGATCGATGCGGAAAGAAAAGTAATCGCAAGTGAAGTCAGGGTGCATCGATTTCTTCATTCTTCTTTTTCTACAACTACTCCAAGATGATAGGAAACCGTTTGTAACACATGCTTAACAAAGGACTTCAAACATTGACCTAGGAAGTGATATCCATTGCCCACTCCCAAATTCAGCATCAATTATAAATGCATGTCCTTGTCTGGCACGTGAAAAGCTGAAAGAGTTCAAATAGCAATACAATGGGAACTTATGAATATTAGCATTCATCTTCCTAAAATGTTCCAGTGATTGATAGCAACGAATCTATTGAAAACCACAGACAAATGTTTTCCTATAATGTTGAAACTGATCCAGCTTTTAACTAGAAATTCTGATCCAGTCTTTATGCAAGCTGTTGTGAGAAAGCCATATAAGCACTACCAATAGTATTTTGTTGAATCACATTGTGTTACAACCAACAGATCACAATATGGCTGGATAATAATCTTTTAAATGCACATCTACAATCAAACTTGCCGAGGTGAGAAAATAAAATTCAATAGGTCTGTTTCATGTTCAGGCGATTCAATTGATGGAAGAATTGCTCTGCAATTGTCCAAGCAGAACAAATTAAAAACCATTTCTGAAAGGCCATCGTTTCAAATAAAGTAGGCTCCACGCATTGGCAATAAATCTAATTATTGCATGTTGCGTGAGAAATTGACAGGGAACTTTGGCTCTGCTTTGAAGGCGCTATTGTGTTACCTTCTTGTGTATGTGTCAAGATTTCTGAAATTTTAGTTTTACAGGCTACCCTAAGTATCAATGCAAATACATCTAAACTAACATAACCTAACCATAAAAATCATTAGGAACAGCAAGATGCGAAGTGGATTACAAACCCTTGTGAAAACTTAAATTACCATCTAATAGCACACGATACAAGAAATATTAAGAGCCCAAATTCAAGACATCCAAAATTTGGTAAAAAATGTGAAATCACGTTAGGAATCAAACAAAGAACAAAAATTTGCCGACCAGGTTATGAAAACATACGCCGAACTCACTAAGAAAGCAACAAAAACATTACCGAAGTCCAGGAGGTAAAAGTAGTAAGCAAGATTATAGATATATGAACAAAACTTCTATAAAATGAAATGAATAGGAATGAATCAACTGGGGAAGAGTTCACTTTACCAAAAATCTCGAGTACGTTTGCTTGTTTACAAGCTGTTTGCTTTTTTGTGTCAACAGAAGTTTTTGTCAGGAATGCACTTGTATAATTTTGAATTACACTCTGAATGGGCCTGTGCCAATTATGGTAGGGTAATTCCACTGTATAGGTGTACAAGGGTATTCCCTATGGTCCATTATAGTAGCATGGAAATTTCTGAGCATGCATATACTATGAGGACATTTTGCAGGCCCAAATCAGTTCAATGTTGTTGAAAGTGGAATACTAAGGTCTCTTCTCTTTATCGTTTTCAAGTCGTTTTTTATTTTCAATTTTTCAAAACAGTAAAAATATATTCTCTTTCCTATTTTCGAAAACGCATTTTTGAAAACAAGTTAAAAATTTACAAAAAAAAAATAAAATTAAAAACGACAAAAGTTAAAAATTTATAAAGAAAATACAAAATTATCGTTTTGGGTGTTTTCAATTATAATCAAACCAAAATTTTCAAAATACGTTTTTGGTGTTTCGGTTAAACCACCGCCATTGCTGTCTGAACACACCACCACCTGATACAATTTTGTGACCCGTTAATTAGTTAAATATTTCAATAACACAATAACATATAATTTATGGTCATGATTACGTACTAATCATAAATCATACAGTGCCACATTCACAAATGCCAAAAATATGGATCACGGTTACAAATTTATTAACAAATACACATTTTTATATGTCATAACTTATTTATAAGTTACAAAATATCAAATTAACTGATCACAATTATCCAATTAATTTGTCACAAATTATTTTCATTTCCCCCACGTCACATTCCACCACCACCAACACTGATTATTTAATTAACATATAAATTATGTAGTATGCGCATGACGGAGTGGATCTCACATGGCTGATTCGATATCGATTATTCAATTGGATTAATCCTATTAAACTAAGCAACCTCGTCTTGGGCCATCTCACTAAACCTAATACATGATTAATATAGTATCAAGATACACTTTCTAACTTAAGAAAATTGAGGAATTCTTTCAAAAATCAGGTGTTTACATTTGTGACCACTTGATACAATTTTGTGACCCGTTAATTAATTAAATAGGTCAATGTCACGATAACATACAATTTATGGTCATAATTACGAACTAATCATAAATCACACGGTCACATTTACAATTGCAAAGTATATGGGTCACAGCTACATATTTAGTCATAAATAACACAATTTAATATGTTACAACATATTTATAGATTACAAAATATCAAATTAACTGGTTACAATTATCTAATTTGTTTTGTCACAAATTAACTGGTTACAATTATCTAATTTATTTTGTCACAAATTATTTTCATCTCCCCCGTCTCACCCGTGTCACACCCACCACCACCAGCACTGATTATTCAATTAACATATAAATTATGTAGTATGTGCATGACGGAGGGAGCTAGCTCGAAATCGATTATTCTATTGGATTAAGCCTATTAAACTAAGCAACCTCGTGCAACCTCGTCTTGGGCCATCTCACTAAACCTACTTGGTCCATTTTCATTTCTCTATTATACGTGAGTCCATTTCACGAAAGGTACGGCATTCTAACCTAGCCAAACCCCTTCTCTCATCTTTGGCATTCGTTATCTCTCGTCCGATTTCGAGTTGGGATGGTAGTTTATGGGTCAAGTTGTGAGTGCAAATATGGGTTGGTTAGTGCAAATCCAGATTTGATGATGTTGGTGGCACTGATTTGGTGGTGATGGTGGCGATGGTAACGTAACAATGCTCGTTACAAGTAGCAACGATGGCAGCAATCGTGGTGTAACACTAAATGTTATAATTGTGGTGCCAATGACTATGAAGTAGGTGACAAAAGTGTGTAAGAAATTGTGTTACAATTGATGGTTGCGATATCAGTGATAAAAATATGGATGGCGAAATGTGCGTAACACATTATATTACAAAAATTATTATAAAGTAATTAAAATAAAAAAGAATGAAAAATTATTTTAAGGGGGAAAATGGTTAAAAAAGTAATGGAATTAATAAACTTTTTAAGGATATTCATGAATGGTTCCCCATTTTATTTCGAGGAGAGTTATTGTAAGCATGGTAATTTACTTACACCACATTTTTATTTGAAGCACCACACTTTAATTGCATTTAAATATGCTAGTCTTTGATCATTATAGAACTTATATATCTAACTTTTTAATCGAATTTCTTTCTTCAACATTTTATTTATTAGTACATCTCATCCTAATGATGATTTTTGTCTAAACATTATGTTTAGTGCTTTGAGTAATAAATAATTTTTCTCATTTTTATATTTATTTTTAAGATATGATGGGCAAATAAGTCGTTTTACGCTCTTCAAATGGACTTTTTGAACAACAATCGTCATTGATGATGCACGTGCCAATTAATTAAATGTTAAAAATAAAAATGTAACGTAAAAAGTTAGAAAAATAATTGTTATAACGAAAAAGATTAAGAATACTAAATGTAATTAAAATGTAGTGCACCGAACGCAAAATATGTTGTGAATATTACCCTTTGCAAATATTATGTCCTATGTCCAATTGTTGGATGGACTTAGTAATAATTATTAGGCTTATTATGTACTGGGCTAAGATTAATTAGTGGAAAATTTTCATATTTAATTATGACCAATTTCAAAACTAAAGAAGCAACATTTAGAATCAGTTATTATTAAATTTTGTTTTTGAAATAATTAGTTAAATATATCAATGTCACAATTTTATATAATTTGGTAACAAATTATCAAATTAATTGATCACACATTATTTTTCGGGCATGAATCAAAAATTATATAAATCACAAATTATTTCACGATTACAAATAAAAATTTTTATAGGTCATAATTTATTTTAAAAAAAATTTCACCGGTATGAATCAAAAAACTTATAGATCAAAATTTATTTATCGATCACAAATTTTTAAGTCACAAATCAAAATTTTAAGTCACATATTATCTATTTGTCACAGATTATCAGTCACATAATATTTATTGATCACAAAATATTTAATTTATTTAATCACAATCTCAAATGATTGGTTATATATTATTTATTGCTCACCATTAATCAAATAATTAGTCACAACACCTCTACCCAACGCCATCACATCCACCATCACCATCGCCTCCACTGCCAAACCATCAACATAGCTAGCACCTCCACTTGCACCACGAACAAAAACCACCCCAAAATCCCCAAACACCACCACCACAACAACCAAAAACCAACACCTCACTTCCACTTCCACCGCCATCGCCAGATCCACAACCATTTGTACCAACCACCTGTAGCACCACAATCACCGCTTGTACTACTACCATCGCAACCCATCACTGCACCTTTGCCGGCCAAGGGTCTCCCCACCGTCAAGGTCCCTAGCTTTGCTCTATCAATGTCGCCTCCAACTGCTATGAATTACCGAGCTGCACCATAGAACCCCTATCAAACACAGTAGCAGTAAGGGCAATGCCGTTGTGCGGCACTCACATCAAGTAAGGCTGCGTAGCGATGATGATGCCGCTGCTTAGCGACGCTTGGAGAGGTCTTCGGCGACGAGCCCTCCCCGACGACGACGATGGTCTGAGGAAGAGGGTAGAGAGAGAAGAGAGAATGGAGAGGAGAGGAGATAGAAAATGATTTGGGGTTTCGTGGATGGAGTAGGGCGTGTGTATATAAAATAATTTATAATAATTTTATTAATATTAAAATATTTATTTATAATATTTGAATTAATATTTGATTTTGTACAAAGTTACTTGTGTTTGCAAATGTATATATAGAGAGCGTTTGTTGAATTTTCGAGATTTCAATCTTCCCCGAAAAAATTCTTAAAATTGTGGGCTTCTATTTGTGTTTGTAAATGTATATAGTGAGAGAAAGTTTTTGAATTTCTGGAGGTGGAGATGTTCCTAGAAAAGTTTTTTGGAAAAATTGAATGGGGTGGGTAGAGTGGGTTGAGGATATAAATTTTTACCAATTATGTATAAATTATAATATATAGGAAGAAAAAAAATATAATGAACATATTGTATATTATTAATTGAAATGATCACCTTATTTATGTTTTTTCAAACATATGTTTTCTAAATTTGCTGGCAGCTATTTGTATAGGGCCATGTGGCTCTCTCTATACAGTGCCGAAGTGTCCAGTGGCCCCGTCACTGTACAAATATATTTTTGTTATCCAAATTTGCCTACGTCAATAAATACATTTTTTCCGATACCGAAGACACGAAAAGATTTATGTCAATTTAATTTATGAAATTTCCAAAAAATTATTCAAAGAAACAAAAATAACCAGGAACAGGGTGATGTGACTTGAATCCCTCCAGTAAACCCGCATCTTTCACCCCCACCCATTATTATTCCTCGCTCCACATTTGAACCCATCATGTTACAGTCCCCTCCACTTTTATTAATCCACGTATTAGTGCTATGAAAATCGTTTCTTAAATTTCAACCCTTTTAAGCACTTTTTTTTTTTTAATATATTGATTCAAAACATTATTTAATAAAATAATATTTTCAATCAAATTAGTAAATTTTCATTGCTTTTTAATCATTTACCTTTCATTCGTATAGACACGTTCTTTTTCCTTTTTTAAGTAATATCTATCAAACATCCCACTTTTCATTTTTGTGTAATGACATAAAGGATAATCTATATATACAGATTCTTTGAAGATTCCGTTCTTGTAATAATTAAAATGGGGAATTCTAATGGAAAAGAAGACGGTGGCGACAGCAACCAATCTGGGGTGGAGAGCGGTGGTAGTGTGCAGAATCGCATGGTTGATCAAGATATTGCGAACGGTAACTATCCTGCCGAGGGTAGTGAGTTCATGGGTCAGTCCCCCCCTCCTAGCCCTAGGGCTTCTCATTCTCCTCTGATGTTCAGGCCTCAGGTTAGTTAGTCTCTTATTTTTATGAGTTTTCAAGATTTTCTGTTCTTATGGGGTTTTGAGGTTTTCAGTATGTTTCAAGATTTCTTGCTTATTAATTGGTGGATTAATATGATCATTCTGTTTCAGTTTAGCGAAATATATGTTCTTGAGTAGTTCTATACTGTTGTATTATGGGGGGCACTTGTGAGATTTGTGCATGGATGATTCTTGCTTTAAGTAATTAGGCTAGATCTGATTAAAGGCCGTGACTTTAATTGTGGAATGACTCGGGGAATTTGTTTTGCCTGGGTGAATTGTCATGGAAATAAGGTGCACCCAGTGTTCGAATATTTGACTTGTATTCTTTTTAAGGACTAATGTATTGTTTGATGAAATTACTTGAAAATTTGATGGGCTTCAAGGACTAAAAATGCTGACAAAAGATTAAATAATGCAGGGATTATTTGGAGAAGGGAATTAATGTTTCTAAGTGATCAGTGAGTGATTATCCTTCTTTAAATTGAAATATTGAATTAGACTTCATAAACACGGGGATATGACGACAAAAAGTAGAATATTGGACACCAATGGATTGTATGGCATGAAATTCATTACATCTGCCATGAGTTATACGATTTTGTCTTTGCCTGTGTTTAATGTTGATCTTTCTTATGCAAAGAAATTTATGTTAACAGAGCTACATGGGGCAGTTGCCCTTGGATTTGGGAACTTTTTTCCGTAGAAGTGAGAATTCTCTGCTTTGACTCTTCTCTGGGACAGTTTCAGCTGAAAGCTTTTTGTAGGTACAATTATGGCGGATTCTTTAAAGGCAAAAGGTTATAAGCATTGGAATACAATGGGTTGTGAGAAGGATATCCATATTTGTATAATTTGAGAGTCCTCTGCACAATGGATGTTCAGTGAGCTTGAAACTCTGTTACCTCACCCACAAAACAAACTGCAATTCCTGGTTTATATTGCACAATAGGATGCTGCTGAACATGATGGTGTTTGATGGAGGGAAGTGCTGGTGCGATATGGATTTCAACTAAGCAAAATTGAAAGAGATGAATGAGAAACATAAATGCAAAATGAAATAGGTGAAAGGATTAAGATTATGATAGAACTCGTCAGTCACTGATTTGGTTCCTTCAACACCCAATTCAATTACAGAAATTAAGATAGAGTTCTAAAGAAGAAGAGATGATGTAAATGAGAAATTTATATCTGAAATATGCAAGTAAGATCTACAGCAACAATGAAATGAAAGAAGGAAAACAATAACAGAAACTAAGGCAGGTTTCGAGAGCTGCCTCCTCTCCTCACGGATTCAGAGATTTGTTTACAACTCTTGAATGCCAAACTAACTCCCATTTCACCCTTTTTATACCTGTCTAACTACCATGACCTCAGCTTACAATTCTCACTCCCTTTTAGTTACAACAGAATGGTGCTAATTGGTTGATTTCCTCTTGTGACGCCTCTCATATGTAAAACGTATGGGTGGCTTATCAGATTAGTAGCCTTCTGTAGCATCAGAGATCCATCTGAAGAATTGCAGGACAATTTTTGCTGGCTGTTTTTTAAAAATCTGAATCATGCTAAAAATCCAACTTATCTCTTCAGTTTGTTATTTTGGTTCTTCTCATGAAACAAAAAAAACAGTAATTTTAGGGACTTGAAAGACTTGGGGTTTTGGCAGGTTTCTGAATTTTGTTTCTTTGCTTTCATTTAGGTTGCTGAACTATGAGAGGTTTCTGAATTTTGTTTCCTCGCTTTCATTTAGTTCGCTGAACTGTGAATTAATTTTTTAGGTTGGATTTGGCTACGTGTTGAAAAATGTAATGTTACTTTCAATTAACTTTTAACCTAACATGTGTATAAGTTTGGAAGTTCCTTCTAAATAATTTTTTTGTTTTTAAATATGTTTGCCGAAACAAAAAAAGTAACTTTTAGCTCAAAATTAACTCTATATTTAATTTTCGCAAAAGTACATCTACTTCTTTTCTAACTTAGCCAAACATGCTTTTGCGCCCCCACTCAACTAAACGTTTGGCTCTGCCACTCAACATAATGGACTTTTAACTTAGCTACTCACCATTAATGTAATCACAACCGGAAAGATTACTACATGACTTTTGGTATTAGTCTGTAATAGTCTATTTATGAATTGTGGAAGCCATTCCATTCCTCTGCCTGATATTAGATATCTACTTTAAGAGAATTTAAAATGATCAGATCTTGCTTCATACATTCAGATGCCAGTGGTTCCTTTGCAAAGATCTGACGAGAGGCACATCCCCAGCCCGTCATGGATGCAAACGACATCAGGGTATGAAGACATGTATATGGAGCAAGGAATTCCAACTATGATCATATGGAGCCATGGTGGCCAGGAAGTGGCCGTGGAGGGATCATGGGATAACTGGATGACAAGGTAGTACTTATATTATTGCGTAAGCAATCAATTATCCAGCTCAAACTTTTACGAATATAAGCAGATTTTGCATACTGGTATCTTTCCATCAGGAAGCCATTACAGAGATCAGGGAAAGATTTCACCATTATGAAAGTACTCCCTTCAGGAGTTTATCACTATAGGTTCGTTGTTGATGAACAACGTAGGTATTCCCCAGACATGTTATGGGACCAGGATGATGCTGGCAATGCGTACAACATTTTAGACTTAAAGGTACTTGGTTTCTCACCTGAATATGTACTTGCCTGCATTGTATAGCTTTACTTGAATTGATTTCTTGTTTTAAAATCCAGTTGCTTTGTTCATTATTTTTACTCATTTAAGTACAAATAGATTAAGAAGTAACCTGCAAATTTTTTTGGGGACAGAAAATAGAAATGTAATGTTGAAGTTGATCCTTATTTTGTCCCATTAAAACAACAAACTATAAATTTGGGTTAGCTTACATGAATCTTTTTTGCCACTCCATTTGCTGGTTTAGAATTTTTTATTTTTTCCCTTTTCTAAAAGTAGCCTTATTACATTACTTAACTTACCTAGTCCTTGTCCTATGATAATTGCCATCTGTATCCCTTTATGTTCTCTTTCTGTTCCTTTTAGAACCTGCACTGTGTGCAAAAATTGTTTAACTATTACTGATTTATATATTTCAGAGGAAAATGTGAAGGTTTGTCATGCTGTCTAAAGGTGCAAGTATGTTTTGGAGGCATATCATATTCATATGTTTCCCATAATGACTTGTGGCATGACTAACAATGAAAATATAACATGTGATATGTTTTGTTAGCATTCTCTATTTATGGAGTCATGAATGCTATTCTATGTTGTGGAGTTGTCAATTTTTCTTTATGACTTGAGGTTTCTCCTTCCCTTTTTGTTGTAGTATTAGATATGGAGAATTTGGCCTTCCATTGGAAATGGTGCTACTTTTCAAAGTAGTTTTGTACGAAATTTCACTTGAAGTCTGGTTATTCTGGCTGTCTCAATTACAATGAACATCCATGTTACAATAATTTTTCTTTTTCATTCATAGTTGAGTAAAATATCAGTTTGAATGAATCTCAATATCCTTTTTCTTCCTCATATCCAATATATACTTCATAATTTGTAATTAAATATTTTTTATTTAAATGTTAAAATCCATTTTTCTTCCCGCATATCTCAGTGCCTCCTGATTTATTAATTAGATAACAGATTATCCCCTTGATTTCTATGAAAAGACAATTCCCTCAGTAAAGAGTCTAAAGACAAACACTTACCAAAAAGACTTGTCTTTTGACAAACGCCAGAAGACCAATGTGCCACTATTACTTCGTCATCTCTTTTTTTGACGCGCCGTGTTGTCCAACCCTATCCCAGCACAACCTATTTGGTCATATTTTCTACTGTATACCTCCCCTATCATATCCATAAATCCTCCCTAGATTTTCGAATTTCTGACATCTAAAAATAGCAGAAACTTGTTCAACAAACAAAATACTAGGTTTGTTTTGGTTTGCATCAATTTGTAGAGAATGAAACGGGGAGGGAAGCTATTTGGTATGCTTGAATGATACCTGTTCTTTCTTTCTTCATATCTGTGAATATTGTCAGCTAATTGAAATTACACGTTAGATATAGTGTGGCAATGGTGTAAATAGATGTTGCGAGTGGGTTGAGTGGCAAGTGTATTGCGTATTGGACTCTTGGTGCATCAAGAATTTATAATAGGAGTTAATCATAGTAATTGGATTGTCTAACAGTGCATTATTACCTGTTTTGATTCCTGTTTATATGAGGGTATTATGGTGGATGGCTGGCATGGTTGCAGCTTCTAGGGGGTTGAACTTCATATACTTGTTTAGAATTTTTATAGCATTAACCGTACTTTCGTTGTAATGTTAATTTTGCCCTTCTTTATGTCATTTGAGGTGCAACCAGTCCATTTTGGATGGCAAGTTAACAGTTTGGATTGATTTAGCAAAGATTTTTAAAAAAGGGCGTTAAGTGGTAAAATTAAAGTTTTCGGTAAATCATCTCACAATTTGAGGGAAAAAGCGGATCTAACCCTAATTCAAAAGAATCTTTCCTTGGATAGTTGGATGTCACTCAAATTAGTGTAGAAGTGTCAGTACTAGTTGTTTGTCTGTAGTCACGTGCTTTGTATGCTCAATGAAGGTGTGACATCCCTACTCGGTTCGTCACTAGTAATTTACCACCTTCTCCTAATGATCCATGGACAACTATGGTCAGAATCATTGATCTTTTCCTAAACACGCCCTTTTATATTTTGTGGATCTTTTACCATGGCAATTCGCATATTAGTTCCTTCAGTTTCGTGGTGATTAATTTATGATGTGCGTTTGGTTCACATGGGAGGATGAGTTAACATTTTTACGACCTCTCAGAATGTCATCTTGATTGGTTGCTGGGTGGCAGCAATATTTATTGACAGTGTTTCTTACTGCCTTGTGCTTAGGATTATGTCTCGGAAGATATTGAGAGCATATCAGGTTTTGAACCTCCCCAATCCCCAGATTCCAGCTACAACAACTCGCAACTTGTTGCAGAGGACTATGCAAAAGAACCACCAATGGTTCCTCCACATCTGCAGTCGACTTTGATTAATGCCCCGTCATTTCACATGGAAATTCCCCCTCCTTATTCAAGACCTCAACATGTTGTGCTAAACCATCTCTACATGCACAAGGATAGGAGCCGTCCATCAGTGGTTGCCCTTGGTTCGACTAATAGGTTCCGCTCCAAATATGTGACAGTGTTGCTTTACAAGTCCATACAGCGATGAAATTCCATATGAACAGCAGTCTTTTGTATCACTCTGTAGCTAATAATTTGATATAATTTTCAGAAGTAGATGTCAAGACCATTCCTCGTGCTAACCTTGAGAAAAGCCATGAAGGGAGCTTTAAAGTGTATTCGACATGCAAATGTTTTCCTGTTTAATATCTTCTTTCTCATATATTAAAGTCTGCAAATCCGCCTCAACTTTCCTTGTATATGCTCCTTTCATTCAAGAATTCGATCATATGCTTATGGTTGATCTTGCCATCGACTTGCGACTACATTATGGACCAAAGGCATCTCAATCATTGTTCGATTCATGTGTCCCCACCCACTTTTTCCTAATCTAGATTACGAGTTTCAGAAGGTGGAATTGTGGGGGCAACTTCTTAGTGTCCAAGATCTCTGTGCCACAGCCACAAAGTATGGCAGCACATGCACCTTCACAGGATCTGCCTGGCACTCGAAATTTCTACACGTTTGTGTATAAGACATTTCATAGTCACAGAAATTGAGGATCTCCCGGACCACAAACCAGTAAATACTAAATATCCTAGCTTGGTCCAGATGATGGTAGATTTTTATGAACAAGGTCATCAAGTTTATAATTTTATATGGTTGCTAGAGAACTCACAGAATTCGTTAAGCAAAAACACGCTTGAATAGATGCAATTTATGCATATCCTATTCAAAAATGTATATAATTACTTCCCTTAAAGAACAGAATGTAGAGTTACTTTTGAAGAGTGCTGCAGAGGGCATAAACCTTGGATCACCGAAGGCCAGTATAATTATTGATATATATATTAGTACATGGCCAATCTAACGTACGATGACTAACGAAAATGCCCTGAAAGTAAACGAATGGATTACATAACAGAGCAAGCATGTGGATTTTCATCACTGAACATTTGAGGCGGATACGCGTACTCCATGTTGTACTTGGGAGGAGGCCAGTATTCACTTTTCTTGACGTCGGTTTTAGTATCATCTTCTACCTTCCTTTCTTCTTCTCCTTTCTTTTCGTCCGGTTTTTCTTCCTTTTTCTCCTCAACTTTCTTCTCCTCTTCCTTCTTTTCTTCGTCCTTCACTATTGATGCTTCCTTACGGGTTTTCTTGTACACGTCGTTCACAAGCTTATCAGGATCAAGAACGCCTTTCACAATTACTTGATCGTTTGCAAGATCAGTTGTCACAGATTCTACACCTGCAATGCACAGCAATACACAATGCATTGTGAATTGAGTCCTGCTGCATGAGTTCACTTTGAAGAATAGCAAAAGTTATTTACCTTTAACTTTTCCAATTCTCTTCTGCAGTGCTTGAGCACATGCTTCACAATGCATTCGAACTTTTAACACTACTGTTATAACAGCAGGTGGCTGCCAAGTGGGATAAAACCCAACATTAGTTTAAATTCTAAGATCAAATCAAATTAGAAAATCATTTTTAAGAAATATAGTTCTTTTATAATTCCCTTTTCTTTCTGTCCTCATGATTGGTACCTAGCAATTTTTGGCTACGCCTACCTACTTCACAGCCATGCATCAATGAAAACATGAAGACAAAAACAGTAAAGAAGATAGACAAAACAATTCATTTTTGGTTCAGTCAATTGGCCCTATGTAAAAATGTAAAAAGTGAAAAGCAGCCTAGACTTGGGACAAAGCTAAAGATGAATCTATATTCGTATTCAATACTGCATGTTAAACATGTCTGAATCTACCACAACACAACCAAACTGTAAGTTCATCATCTTAAAATAAAAAAAATCCATGTTTAGTAATATTTATCCCAATAGATGTAATATCATTTTCCAAGCACGTGCACTTGTTCTTGTACAGAAACAAATTCAGACATTTCAGTGTAGGTGAGGTCGGCTCAGCCTCAGCCCCGTGAATTCTTAATCCGGCCCTGACAGTACGTACAATCTGTGTAACAGCAGTGGGGTCAAACAGAGCCATAACTCATTGTAAAATGTGCCCAGTCCCTATATACGTTTCAATCTCCATTCACAAGTTGCACTGAGGCCAGTCCAAGCTGGCGTCTACTCAACATACACCAACCAACATTTAATTCTACAGTCCACACTTTTTTCAAATTTACTGCGGAATCAAAATTTCAAATTGGGATAGACTAGAGATGTACCTCTTCTTTCTTCTCTTCTTTGGGCTCCTCTTTAATTTCTTCCTTAACCTCTTCAGGTGGCTTTGGCAATGGTGAAATGATTTCCACTTTTCGACCACTTTTCTTTTGAATTCTCTCGCTTACTTTTACAGGGTCTGCAGTTTTTCCTTTCACTACGACTTTACTGGCCCTGTAATCCGCCTTTACATCCTCCACTCCTGTTAAATAAGTTAACCAGTTTTATTTGCAATTTATAATTATAAAAAAAAAAATGTCACATTTCAATTTTAGCAATGGCGAAATAATTATAAAAAATAAATAGTTCATTGCATTTTTAGCATCATTTTTTGGGTATGCAATATAAAGATAAATTAACCAACCTAATATTTCAAGAAAGACACTACTGACTAATAAGGTTTATAGAAATGACCTTGAAATCCTTTCAAAGATTTGGCAACTTTTCTGGAACAGGCCTCACAGTGCATGTCAACCTTGAGCACAATTTCTTGAGGCTTTTCATCTTTCTTTTCTTCCTTTTTCTCCTCTTTTCTTGCCTCTTCTTTCTTCTCCTTTAAAAACATAAACAAATACATATCACTAAAACTATAAAAGAACGTTTCTAAATATTCGAGTAACTTTGCAATCTAAATTCTTGTAACCAGAAATGGATTCATGAAGAAACATGTTAGTTTAAAGATCACAAAGTAAAAATGCGTAGTAGAAATAGAATTTTTAGAGAGAAAGTATCGTGCTTACCTCACCCATATTTGGAAAAGCACTTACGAAAACTTTGAGAGCTTCTCTCTCAATATATATGGGTGCAAGTGCGTTCTTCTGTAATCTTCTGTGCGTGTTTGAATAAATTTACAACTCGATGCTGACCTGACTTAGCGTATTAGCTGATTTTATTTTTCAAATAAATTTAAAAAAATTATTTATATTGTAAAATAATGAAATAATTATTGATGATTGTTTAGTATTTTCATAATATATAGATAAGTCTTATCTAGTTCAGAGAGTCTATTTCATTCTAATTGTAACTCTTATTTTAAACTTGATAGATACTGATCTTGATTTCAATAAAATACACACTTGAGTTTTAACTCTTATATTTCTTCTCTTCTTGTCCTATTATTTTTGTTAAGAGATAGAATCATACATCGAATAAAGATGAAAATATACAACAATTTATAAAGGTTTGAGTTGCTCATCTTAAAAATGTTGACCTTTTAAGATGAAATCTCAAATCTGGACATGGTATCGTAGTCTATTAAAATCTAACGAGCAATTTGATCCATTTAAAACTCAAAAAATGAGAACACAATTTCAAAATTGATTTGCTCAAACGAATCATCATCTTGCGGGGCATGTTAAGGGATAAAATATTACATCGAATAAAAATGCAAACATATATCAATTTATAAGGATTTGAGTTACTTCTCTTAAAAAGATTGACTTTTTAAGATTGAACTCCAATCGTAACAATTTTGTAACACATTATCAGCATGAAAGCTTAATTTTTTCAATATTTTTTAGTGAAGGTGATAATTTTTTTTAATCATTTATCACGTGTACCAAAATTAATTTGGTAACATGTGAATTTTTTTATATAACACGTACATTTTCAACAATAATGTGTACAATCATTAATTCGTATATTTGTCTATCATAATTCTGCCTTAATTTGCCTAAAGAATTCGGTCCCACCACAATCAATTCATGTTGCAGTTATACTTTTTCAACTTACGTAAATTTGCTTTAATTCTGTGGCCATATCTTGTTTGTTCATTAAATTCTCCCTTTCTTTTTAATTTGGTTTTGATTCATACATAATCAAATCATCATTTTGTCGCGTGGAATACATGATTGTTAATTGATTTAAATTAATGAATTAGTTTGAATGTATTTGTCTGCGTGCGTGCGTGTCCCTATTAGTTATTTATGCATCCAATTCATCAATTCACAATTGTTCGCACTTACGTTAATGAATTAGCGTCATTTTTTTCTATTCCACTCAATTCATGTTAATGAATTCAAGTTAATTTACGTGTATTTATACACTAATATTATTATTGTAGTGTACAATCGAACGTTTCATCTTTTGTTTAGCAATAAAATATCAATTATTTAATTCATTCTTAATTGTTGTTGCTCCTGAAATAGTACAACATTATAATTAATATTCCTAAAGAATATCAATTGATCAAACAGAATATGAATGATATTTTTCAGGATTCGAGAATAATATTGACATATTGCTCTTGAAAAAACAATAGTAAAATACAACGTGCTCCTGAAATAGCACAAGTTTCAAAGAACATATTATTTTAAATTAGTATTTATCCCTGAAAGAAAACACATAACTTATATCGTGTTGATATTGACTACTTAATATTTAATCTTATTTTTCGAAACTAATTTTTTTTTTTTTACTCTATTGTGTAGTTAATCAAATGGCAAACAACACAATACTTGAGTTCGCTGCACTTGACATTTATCTCAAAAGGTTTGAGAGAGATAATAAAAGAAGGAAACAAAGAATCCATACAGGATCGTGCAAAAGCACTCATTTCCTTCGTCATTATCTTCGCGAAGGATTGAAAATTGAAAATCTCACTGAAAAAGATCCACATGTTTTTTTGGAAAAAAATTAATCGAAAGATCTGATCATCAGAGGACTATAGTTCTCCCCAAAATCGGCTATAAGTGGATACATCTTCGTTTGTAAGATTTCAAAACTGTTAGTGAGCACAATTTTGAATTATTCAGAATTTTCAAAATTGACATTGTGTGGAGAAAAAATCACTAATGAATATATGTTGGAAAAAACTTTTTCCACCTTTTACGTCTCGAATGCGCAATTGCAGCAGCAATATCATGAGCGTGGTTTTAAAAGGTACTCAGAACTCATATTTTACCTACTTGTGGCTGAACAAAATAATGAACTGCTGATGAAAAATCATGGGTTACGTCCAACGATTCTGTACCATTACCTGGAACAAATGGTACTGCATTGTTTGAAGCAAATACAATATCAAGACGAGAACGAGGATATAGACGAGAACGTGCACGTGAAATAAATCATGGACGAATTAATCAACAAATTATCGGCAACAAGACAATAATTTCAAAATGCACAAAACAAACGAAAGTAGCACATCTAAAAATGAGCATGGAGAAAGTTGCTTTAGATGTGGAATGAAATGACATTGAGCACGTACTTATCGTACGACAAAATATATTGTGGATCTCTACCAAAAATTAATCAAGGGAAAGGAAAAAATGGAGACAATTTTTGCTAATTATGATGGTCCAATTGATGTGACTTATTTGGATGTCTCTGATTTCTTTTCTGATCCAAATGAGAATATTGACAATTTGATTGGGGGGTGGTGTAATTGAATGTATATATTAGTTTACTTTCTAATATTTCATTTCGTTTTAGAAATATTAAATTATGTTCTTATTTTTCACAAAAAAAGAAAAAAAAAATTGAAACTTTATTAGGCATCATTAATTTTATAATATTGAATTATGTTTACTCTTTTAAATTTAATTTCAAGTTTTTTTTAAAAAAAATTATATCTGCTTTCTTATAGATTCGCGATGGATTGTCAAGATACTTAATTGATTGATAGTACAACTACACATACTATTTTTCAAGACAAAAAAATATTTTTTGACTTAACATTAGCAGAAAATAACGTTAATACGATATCGGTGCATCGAATATCGTTGAAAGCTCCGGAAGAGCTTGTATTATTTTACAAAATAATACAAATTTATATATTGACGATGCTTTTTATTCATGCAAATCCAGAAAAAATTTGCTTAATTTTAAAGTTATCCGCTGCAATGGATATAAAATTTAGACGATGCAAAAAAATAAAGTTTAATATCTCTGCATAACTTCTTTTATATCTGGTCAGAAACAGATAAAAGAAAAACTCCATGCACTCCCATCGGCATGTATTGTATATTTATAAAAATTGTGATATCAAATATTATCACGAACCAAAAATTCGTTAATCCAAAACATTTTATACTTTTGCATGATCGACTTGGAGGTCAAAACAACTCACATGGACATCATTTAAAGAACTAGAAGATTCTTTTACCTAATGATTATTCATGTATAGTTTGTTTGTAAGGCAAGTTAGTCATTAGACATTTGGCTACAAATGTTAATATTGAATCTCCAACTTTCGTGGAAATGATTTATGGAGATATGTGGGCCAATACATCCATCATGTGGATCATTTTGTTATTTTATGGTATTAATTGACTCTTCTACTAGATGGTCACATGTTTGCCTACTTTTCACTAGGAATATAGCTTTTGCTAAACTATTTGCTCAAATTATAAAATTACAAGCACAATTCCTCGATTACTCAATCAAGACTATTCGTCTTGACAATACTTTGGTATGATCGACTTGGAGGTCAAAACAACTCATATGGACATTCTTTAAAGAACTAGAAGATTCTTTTACCTAATGATTATCCACATGTAGTTTGTTCATAAGGCAAGTTAGTCATTAGACATTCGGCTACAAAGGTCAATATTGAATCTCCAACTTTCGTGAAAATGATTCATGGAGATATATGTGGGCCAATACATCCACCATGTGGATCATTTTGTTATTTTATGGTATTAATTGATTCTTCTACTAGATGATCACATGTTTGCCTACTTTTCAATGGGAATGTAGTTTGTACTAAACTACTTGCTCAAATTATAAAATTAAGAGCTCAATTCCTCGATTACTTAATCAAGACTATTCGTCTTGACAATACTGGTGAATTTAGATCACAAGCATTTGATTATTATTGTATGTCCATTGGAATGTCGTTGAGCATTTGGTTACACATATCCATACACAAAATGATTTAGCGGAGTCATTTACTAAACGTCTACAACTTATTGCTAGACCATTACTTATGAAAACAAAATTCACAACT
Source organism: Fraxinus cuspidata (assembly GCA_903798385.1). NCBI lineage: Eukaryota > Viridiplantae > Streptophyta > Magnoliopsida > Lamiales > Oleaceae > Fraxinus > Fraxinus cuspidata. Next base: position 28,033 of record CAIGRP010129950.1, read on the forward strand.
TCTGTTTGGGGTCATGCCATATTACATGCTGCGTTGTTGGTTCGTATAAGACTAATTGCATATTATTAATATTCACCTTTGACACTGACATTTGGTCATGACCCTAATATTTCTCACATGTGGGTTTTTGGTTGTGGTGTTCAAATTCACATTTCACCCCACAACGGACTAAAATGGGTCCTCAACGCAGACTTGAGATTTATGTAGGTTTTGATTCACAATATATTATTGGGTATCTTGAACCT
>CAIGRP010129958.1:0-18622 GCA_903798385.1 Fraxinus cuspidata
AAAGTTGTTCAAACTTCCTTTCATACTAATCAAGCGACATATTTCCCTGTTTTAGTTGTAGAAACTCTTCCTCTCTCTGATCCCTCAGGGATTGGGGAAAGTACTTGTCATAACTTCTACTTTAAATTGTACCCAAGTCTTAGCACGTTGTTGTGCTTCTGTTCTAGTTCACGAAGCAGACTCCCACCAGTGGCATACTACTCAAACCAATATAAAGTCGGCACATGATACATTTTGTGCGTCAGTGCATGCTATGTGTTTGTAGATTCGTTCCAAACCTCTTAAACACTCATCGGCTGTCAAATGGTCTGATTTGCCATTGAAAAAAGAGGTTTGAATCGACAAAACTGCTCCACAATAAAACCATGTTGTTGGCATTTGTCGGTCCATTCTGAGGAGGTATATATGCTTGATGCTTACCAAGGTTATGCACCACTCTAATCAAGTTCCTGAACATATATGCTTGATCTTGTTGTCCTTCAATTTCCTTTGAATAAAAAAATAATAAGTTTTGTCTTAGAAATGTTGGACAACAAAGTAGCTCAATATGTTCAAGGTGAAGTGCAAATCTTATTAGTAATACTCATTGAGATCCGAATATACAATAGTTCGACAAGTTTTAGTTCTAATAGTATAAATGAAAAAAATCACAGAATAAATGAATAGAATCTAAGTTTCTAATTCCTATGACTCCTGTGAATCTTCTTTTATGAAGCTTCATCTTCGGAGAAGTCTTCTGCCTCTGGCCCAGACTCTATGTCTATCTCAACCAATTCCTATGAATCCTGCGAATCTTTATTGGCGGAGTTTCATCTTCGAATGAGTCTTCTACCTCAGGTCCAGACTCTATATTCATCTCAACCAGTGGCTCAGGTTCATACTCATGACCATTCTCTAATTCCAACCCAAAGTCATCCCCATGCACCCATTCGGGATCTTTCTTTGGTCTGATTCAAACTGAAATTCTGGCTCTGGCTCATCATCAAGCTCATTTACTATCTTCGTTTGATGTTCTAAGCTCTCACTCTACCTATCTTGAAGGGTCTAGCAATATATACCGAACTCAATCGTGTTTGGGTGATCTACATGGTTACCTTCTTGTATCTCATCCCTAACCATAACTTCTGTGTCTCTCCATTGAGGTGAAAGTGAGTGTATAAGGTTATTCAAATTGAGGTGAAAGTGAATATATGAGGTTATTCACAGCCTCAATATGCTTGATCTCCAATCCTATATTTTACAGCTATCATACATCTCTCATAGATGTCTTGCATGTGTTCGGCAAGCAAACGAGTTAGGTCACTCACATGATTCTCATAGGATTGAATGATGGTCACCAAATTGAAGGATTTTGGCCATTTCTCATTTTTTTTTTCATTTTTTCCTTCTATAAAATATTTTTTTTAATCCACATATTTTGTTCAAACTAAATAATAAATAAAAATACAACAATTAAAAAAATTATTTATAAGCCCAAAATTACTTTATAACAAAAAAGTTTACTTACTAGATAAAAATTCACTTTTCTTAAAAAAAAAAAAAATTCTTGCAAAGTAAAAATAGTACTAATAAGATAAAAATTGACTTATAAAATATAAAAAGTACATATAAGTAAAAAAATCACTTATGTGTAAAAAAATTTTAAAAAGTTCAAAATTAAATTATAACTGTAGTAAACTTAATTATAATTGTAGTAAATTTAATTATTAGTAAATATTTCACTTTTTAAGTTAAAAATTAACTTACATAAAAATTTAGTGATAAGTAAAATAACATTTAAGAGTAAAATACAAGAATTATAAATTGAGATTTTCACTAAGGGGCATACATATTTTAAAAAACTTTCTCAAGTACGAGCTGAACTATTGTAAAAATTGCTATTAAAATCATCCAAAATAGAAGCCCTCTCAAGCATCTAGAGTCAATACTTTAAAAGAAATCAATAATTGATACTCCAAAACTCCCAAGCAGACCCTAATTGTGTCAAAATATGAATTCATGAAGACTTTTTTCAATGAAATATTGTTTTTATTTTTCGGTGACCATCAAGCAAAACACTGTTGAACAGACATAAATTTATCGCAAATTTTGAACATAATCTTCAATTTTAAAAGTCATATCTTTATTTTTAATAGTAGAAAAACCTAGTTCATGAAAATATCCTTGACACGTCCTATTGACACTCTTAATGCGTCACTCCAATACATTTCCGTCACTATTTTCGGTAGAAATGCAATACTTTCCGCATTTTTTCCCACTCAATCTTGAATTACTGCCTTCTTTGACAATCTTTTAATGAAACATAAATTTATTTGACTTTTTTTTTCTTTAATTTAAAACATGGCATCAAATTTGTGGAAAAGGGAAGACTTCCAAGTCAAATTGTTGCAAATTAACCAACCCCAATTACTAGCCAGGTTGATTGAAAAGTTAGTCGATCTTTCTAACCTCAATAATAGAAAAGTTAGTCGATCTTTAATTTATTGGGAATGAAAACTTTTTTTTTGTATGTTATTTTTATTTTTAACTTGCATCTCGTGTACAATCATAAACTAATTCTTTTCTCAAACACCTGATAAATGGACAATTTTTTACAGATATATTGATGACGATAATTGAATCCAAGATCTTTACTTGGCATTTTATTTAATACTTTATTTAAGGGTTTACAAGTTTTCTTCTCGATGGTAATTATAAATCTTCATCCCTTACAAGAAATCTAACAACAATCTTGATAAATTTGGGACTCGTTACACAATATTAACTTTTTATTCAAAAAATCGTGGATTCGAATATTTCCCTATCTTGATCGAAGAAGGTAAATTAAGAATGCTAGATTATAATTCATTCTTGGGATTATTTGAGTTGTAACTACCTTATCGTGAATACGAACTAATTAGAATTTTTAGAAATTATTACATATAGATACAATTTTTTTAACAATAAATGGAAGATTCAATATGATCTAAAGATTAGAAAACTAAGTGGATGACTTGGAAAATGTAAGAAAAAAAGGGATTGCCAATTTCAACCATCTTATATTGTCATACCAACCAACTTAAGAAAAAAAAAAAATTATCTGATTTCTGCCAACTTATATGTATTTCGACATTCTTAATTCCCACAAACTTTACTATAAATACCCACGTACTGTCTCTTCAAAAATATCAACACAGTCACATTTACTCCTATAAACTGCCATTAAAGAAGTACATAATACCAGAGAAAAAAGAAGAAGAAGATGGGTTTGGGAAATGCAGGAGCCCTTGTGATTCTTGTAGCCATATCCATGTTTGGCATTGGAATGGCCAACAAAAATTTCAGTGCAGATTGGAATGGAAACTGGAATTACACAACAGGTTGGCCTTATGGACACTGGAATCCAACTCAAACTTCGAAAAGAATAAATGTTGGCGGATCTGAGAATTGGCATTTTGGGTTTAATTATACCGATTGGGCTATCAGAAATGGCCCCTTTTTCTTGAACGACAAACTCGGTAAGTAGCCAATTCATTGTAGAGTTTAAGTTTTAAAAGGAGATCAGGGACCGAGCTAGATTAAAAGAATTTTGGGGGCAAACTTTGAAGATTATAAGGATTTTTTTTTTTTCTTTTAAATCTTGGGCAAATTTGGAAATTTGAAATTTAGGGTGTCAGCTGCCCTATACTAAATCCGTCCTTGAAGGAGATGTAAGTTATTTGACACACTGTTAGAATATTTACAAGTAATAAGTCACAAGGAGTAACTCAAACTCTTATATATTGATTATAGTAACTCAAACTCTTATATATTGATTATTGTTTTTGTATCTAAGCGATTGATATTGATTTGTTGCATGTATGCAGTATTCAAGTTTGATCCCCCGAACGACACCACACATCCTCACAGTGTATATCTGCTGCCAAATTTCCGGAGTTTCCTGAACTGTGATTTGAGAAGAGCAAAGAGGATTGCACAAGTGACACAAGGAGAAGGAGAAGGATTTGAGTTTGTGCTTAAAAGATGGCAGCCTTATTATTTTGCTTGTGGCGAACGCAACGGCTTTCATTGCAATAATGGGATGATGAAATTCACCGTTTGGCCACTGATCCGTTGGTATTAACGGCTCAAAACAGCTTCATATATACATACACAATAAATATTCTTGAAACTTTGTATTGCTCAATGGATAAAATATTTTAAATAATGCTAATAATTTAAATTGTGACGTATTGAATTTGCAGTATTATTAAATGCGCACTTGAAATAATACAAATATGTATGTGTGTCAATGGTAGGGTTGAGTATGGTCCGGTTCGATTCGGTTCTCTTTAGAACCAAATCAAACTCGAAATTTTCGGATATTTAGTAAATAGAATCGGGTCTAAATTTAATAAAGGAACCATTTGGGTTCGATTTTATTCGATTCGGTTCGGTTCTATTCGGTTCCGGTATTCTGTAAAATATTTAATTTTTTTATTACAACAACGTTACATTAATTCGCCTATAATATATTCAATCTTAATTCTTACAAAATGTTGTTGTCCAATCTCGTTGTATCTTTTGCACCTTTCTTTGTTGTGTTCTACATAAATTCGACTTTTAAAATTACAGGAAAAAGAATATGGCTAATTCACAATAATAGAACGGTAGAAACGAAACTACAGTAGGATAGGATATTTGGGTAAAATTTAGGTCAATTTGATTAAGTTGAGCTTGGCTGAAAATTAAAAATAGTAAAACATATTTTGGATTTGGAATAAATTAATTAGCCTTTGTTTGGTGCAAATTATCAACCCAAGTAGGCATTTTTTTTTTATGTGATGGGGAATATGTGGTTGGAAAAGAAAGAAAAGTTATAAATGTGATGGAAAATATTATTTTATTAAAAAATATGTGGTTGAAAATTAGTAGAAGAATGATAATGAAAATTTTAATGTATACCAAACATGAGCCGTATTTTGTTACTCCAGCACTCTTTGCCATTGTTAGATTTTTCATTATTATTTTTAACCACCACACATTTATTAGATAATATTTTTTCGACTTCTCAAAAACTTTTGATACAAATTTTAATAGATTTTAATAAAAGTTATGAATATAATAAAATGTCGAGAAAATTAAGTATCATCACGACCTTTCTTGTTGAAGCTTTAGAAATGTTTAACGCCACCTCGTATATTTAAAAGAAGAGGAGGATTTTGAACAAAACTGACGAAAAGGAAGAAACCCCATTAAATTAATGGGAAACGTGAAACGAATTTTTCTCTGTATTTATTCTTCATTTATTTAACCAAAACCCAAAATTGAAGGACCAATGGTACAATTGTCACTTTATTTTATATTAAGCCAATGTTTGATGTAGATTAAAATCATATTTTTTAGTAAATTTTGATAAATGTGTGATTAAGAAGTTACGAATCTAATATATGGTTAAAATCAATTGTGAATTTGATTTGAGATTTTAATCCATACCAAACAAGGGACTAATAATTTTTGTAGTAATAAAATTTTTGAAACTATAGATTCTTTATTTTAAAAGAAATAAAATAAAAAAGAAGTTGGGGTTAATACTAATTGGAAAGTAATAATCTTAATTACAAATATTTTTATAATAATCCATGTGCACGTGTGTATTAGGTGGAGAGAAAGAGAGAAAGATGAATCACAAAAATATGCTCGTCATTGGCTGATGAAAACTGAATCTTAATGATTAATTGCTCTATTTACATTATTTTTTTGTAGAATCTAAACCCCATTAAAAATAACATAAAGAAAGCAAGGGGAATAAATAATAACTAATTTGTAAATAAAAATTTTTGAAAGGATTTTACATGCCTGATCTGACGACTAGAAGCATTAGCCACAATGTAAATCCTTACAAGGCCATGTCTTCCCGCAGCTTTCTTGAGCTTCTCCCCGATTCTCAAAATGTTCGAAAAAAAAGTTCAAGAAAGCTGTGGAAAAGCATGGCAGGAATTTCCATTCTTCAAACTCCTACTCGTATTTTTCATACATAAAACATCGATCGAACATCTTTAGGTATAGAGAAGGAGAGAGAGAGTTGATCGTGTATTTTTTTTTAACAGTGGAGGAGCGGACCAGTCTGTAATTCAGGAAGCAATCTGTTTAAACATGCAGCTTTATAGAATGATAGGAGAGTGGGAGAAAGGGTCGTGTGGGTACTGAGAGTAGGGTTCACTACACGTTCTAGTGTTCTACTTCCAATCCATACAAACGCTATAGAGTGGGTGGGTGGTGGGGTAATTAATAATTTTCTAAACTATTATGGGCATTTATATCTGTGTTTTAGTTTTGTGTTTTGAATTCATTTTGAGTTTCGTGTTTTGAGTATCCATTTTGAGATTTTTGAAAATGTGTTCTTTTTGACATTTTGAAAAATTATTTTCAACACACCCAAAACGTGTTTTGAAAATTTTGACTTGATTATAACAGAAAACACTAAAAATGACAAATTTGTCGTTTTGAGTTTTCTTTGTAAATTTTAACTTATTTTCAAAAATGCGTTTTCGAAAATGGGAAAGAGAACACGTTTTCACTATTTTGTAAAATTGAAACAGAAAACGGTTTGAAAATGGTAAAGAGAACAAGCCCCTATTTTTCTTTATTTCTTCTAGTTTTAAAAGGCAATAAAAATAAGTTATTTTTAGAAAATCAGACAAGAATGAAAAAAAATAATAATAATAAAGAAATTGGAGCCATTTGCTTGACAAATTTATCTGAATATCTTTCTTTTGTTTTATTTGTTTTCGCGCATTTAGAGATCCAAGTTTTGCATTTCCTTATGAAGCTTTGTGTACTTCGAGTTCGTATTTCAATAAATTAATACAGGTTTATGTCAAACTCTCGTTGAGTTGGTGGATTAGAAAAATATCCGAGGAATTACTATACTGAAATTGAGCACGGTCCTACATGCTAGGACGATTTGGTAGACGCGAAATTTTGAAGCATTTCAAATTAATTCCATGAATCAAGGGAATTGTCCAAATATATATACAATAGCCTAGTAATGAATCCACACGCATTTTGGTATCTGTTGATGTACGAAATTAATGTCCAATCCACGACCTACGACAATAATGTACAGTAGCTTATGCTTTGTTATTACTCTTTACGTTTAGAGTTGTTTGGATTTATACATCAGTTATTGAGTTGTAATCGAACCACGACTTCATTTGTACAACTACAGATGAGCATGCACATGTTGACGAAACCACAAGTACTAACGATCCCACTATCGTAACTTCAAAAAATATACAAGATTGTCATGATTCCAGAGCCGACCTTACTCATCGGTCACGTCTTGCTCTTATTCGAGTTCCAAGTGGTCTTGTTTATCCACGCCCTTACGAAATTTTGAATAGAAATTAATGTGGATGTCTACATTATAGTTCGAGGGTATATCATAAATATGATGACGGAACCACTTGGTGGATGTCAGAAATTGCTTAGCCATTTTGGAGTGACCTAATGGCAGGTAAATGTACTACTGAACTTGGCTACATTCATGTGGGGTGCTAAGCCAACCAAGCGGACAGTTGCACGGACTGACATTTAATTGTATGGAAATGACAAAGCCCAAGTGCACGATCAGTGGCGGTAAGCATTTTTACCCCCAACTACATCACAATTTAATTGAACTAGTCGAGTCGAGTCGAGTCACTGTGATTTTTATTTTAGATTGGTTCATAAGGAAATGAAAAGTAAATATATGTAAAAACAATAGAGCATACAGAATATGTAGGTAAAAATAATGTTTGATCAGATTATAAACAATTATACACTTTGCAAAACATGCACCTATATAAATGAAAGAGAAATAAATTATTTGCCAATCATAAATTTGATGGCGTACTTTATATTGATTCAAATAACATTTTTTATATTTTGTGAATAAATTTAATTAAAAAGATATCTTAATAGGCCCATTAGCCCAGTCCAAGAGTGGCCCAAATAGTTCTGTTTTTAACAAAAATCGTCCTTTACCATATCACACCCCTCAGTCGCTATGACGGACCATAGCCACCTGTGCTTATTTTTTGCTCTGGTACGACGGACCACAAGCAGGGGCGGAGCCCAGTTCCACTCGCTGCCTTTTATTAAAAATTAGTCCATGTAAAAATTAGACCAAAGCCCGTGTCCAAAATCAACAACAGCCCAAGCCCAAAATAAAATTTTTAAAACCATTAGCCCCAGCCCAAATCCAAACCTAGACATCCCAATCTCTCTCTGTTTCCCCGTCAGTGTCTCGCTCTGTCTCTCGGAATATCAAGCATCGCAGACACCAGCCCTCAATTGTTTGAGATAGGCTTAATTTCTGGGAAACTTCTGCTCCATTGTTTCAAGGTAGGCTATATAAGCTTTATCTCTTTTATATTTATTTTCTTCTCCATTAATTTTACAGCTATCATTTTGCCAGCCATTTTTGGAAAATTGTATTGGAAAATTTCATTAAACTGCATCTATATGATATATATTTTAGTTTTTTTTTTTGGTGGGGGAAAGAAGATTGGAACTTTGGTGTTGGGCGAATTTATATTTAGGAAAAGCATGCGCAGTTATAATGTAAATTTTTGTTGATTGATGGTATCATTTTCCGATTTTAAGTTAGGATTACTAGGTTATGCTGCATTTGTAGTGGAAGATCCCTTTTTCTTTTTTGGGACTTGCCTTAAAGGTTGGAACTCTTAATTAATAAATGGCAAAAATACAACCTTTGAATCAGTGAGGCTGCATTTGTAGTGGAAGGTCAAGTTTCTTATACTTGCTTTAAATGAGGGAGGTTTTATTTCGTTAATGGCAAAGTACAACCTTTGAATCAATTAGACTATAATGAATAATGTTTGTTGATTGACAGTGTTATACTCCATTGTTAATTTGAGATTGCTAGGCTATACTGCAATTATAGAGAGGAGTATCAAGTTTTCTCCATGTACACTAACTGTGTGAACTTCTAACTGAAGTATTGGCAAAGGAAAATCTTTGTATCAGTAGCCTCGCTATAGTTCATTAAGTGGAAGATTCTGTTCATATTATATGATTCTTCTATGCAACTGCCTTGTGCATTTGGATTTAAATTGAACCAAAATAGAATTTTTTTCTAATTATATTTTAGGTCTAGAAACCCAGTGCTTAGATTCTTCCAAGGAAGTGCACAAATTCTAATCTATAATTGCAACTTGATTTTGAGGCAATAGCGTATGCTGCTTGGCTTTATCTCATTTTAGAAGGTACAGTCCAAGAAGCCGCAATCTACTTTCGTCACTAAGTCAATGCCCTTAATTAAACTCTTTGCCTTGTCGACTTGATGAATTATTTTTGGATTATCGTTGTAGTAATGGATCATTGGTCTTTTTTTCTTTGCGGTTTGTAAGAATTTACCGAGAAGATAGATATGAATTTTATGGTTCAAAACCTCCTCGAAATAACTTTAAATGATTAATTTGACTTTAACGTTATATACACATCTATTACATCGACTTCTGTAAATTTCAGCAGGTTTGTATTCATATAGTGTTTACATTTATTGAATTTTTGTTGGTTAATTTTCGACTTCTGCATTCACTGCAGTTAATTTTGTGACTGCACTTTTGGCAACTACTATTCGCGCTTTTTGAATGGAACTGGGAGCTTGTTTTAGGGGTTTGAATTTCAACCGAACGACGCCGTATTGCATCCCAGCACACCAACATTCGATTGAATTTTGGCGTCCTTGTAATAATTATGCTTCAAGCGCTTCGTTTCAAGCTCGTAGAAGTTGCTGCTGTAGTGCCACTGTTAAAGAGACCAATAGCAGTATTGAAGCTGTAAAAAAGGTAAATTTTTAATTTTATTTTGATGTACCACCATAATATGTATAAATGGACTTCACAAATATTGTTACTGAGTATTTTTGCCTTTTTTTGTTTGAATATAATGTATTTGATATGCTCAGTGAAATAGCTTATAAAACTACAGACTTTTTATGTTAATGAGGGGACTTTTCCCTCAGCCTGATATCCTTGTACTATAAATGATTCAGCAGTAATATTTTAATTTTTTGTTTGAATATAATGTATTTGATATGCTCGGTGAAATAGCTTATAAAACTATGGACTTTTTTATGTTAACGAGGGGCCTTTTCCCTCAGCCTGATATCCTTGTATTATAAATGATTCAATGTGGAAGTGCTTTTTCTTGTTCAGTTTTATGAGATTGAAATGAGTTGGGTGAAACCAACAGGATACTGATAATGTGATTTGGCTCATGAAATGACGAAAAAGTTCTCTTTCCATTATGTTTGTCCCACTAGTACAAATAATGACATAGATATTGCTCAATGGGACGAATGATAGTACTTTGTCATGCATTCTAACACTGAGTGAAGCAAGCACTGGAATTAGTGACTGCTGATTAATGCATGTGATGTAAGTCGGATGCATCGATCATAATAGTTGTATCCTTACTATGTTGGACTCATAATGCAATGCAAAAACGTAATTTATGAAGCATTTCTTTGCAAATCTAGAATTTCTTTTGTTAATATGACTGCATTTGTGTAGTGGACTATGTCTATTTTCTTTTTCTTTTTTATCAGAAACTCCATACATTAGATTATTTTTTCTATTGGTTAATTAGAATACTGAGAAAGGCTGTTGTTTACCAATCCTAATTTCTGATTCTTGTGGGTTTGTATCTTTTCATTTCAAGGTTTTTTAGTCAAATGGTTTCAAAATAGTACTATGTTTTCAGGTAAAAGCTATGTCTGCTGATTATTATCGGGATGTGGAGCTCTCAAGTTTAACTGCTCTATGTCCACTGGATGGTCGTTATTGGGCTAAAGTCAAGGAATTATCTCCATTTATGAGTGAGTTTGGCCTAATTAGGTTTCGAGTTTTGGTCGAGGTATAGTTCTCATCCAAAATCTTTTGCTTCATGTTGTTGAACAATTATGTTCTTTCACTATGTCTTGTTGCAATAACTGCAATAATAACAATCTATTAAATATCTACAAATGCATGGTAAAAGATGACTTGAATGCTAGTTACGTATTTTATAAGAAATATGTGACTTCCTGAGGTGATAGCAAAGGCAATAGCTGACGGTCAACAAGGCACCCACACAACTCACAGTTATGAGTTAATTGTTATATTTCCATCCATTTTCAAGAAATTGTGTAGAGGACAAAAAAGGAAGGAGGGGGTGTGGGGGTGTGGGTGGGGGGGATAAACCTATATGCAACTTGATAGAGGAAGAATCAAGTTATTTTACTAACTTTTGATATTGTGTGGTGATATCTGGAGAACATAGGAAGATTGAACTAGGAATTTAAAATGATTTACATTTCTAACTGAGTTTTTCAAATTCTTGGAAAATTTTGAGCATGTCTTGCTAAGCTTGAATGCTAGAAAGAAGCTAAAAAGTGGCTTCTTTTGGCCCTTCTTGAGAGTATGACCACTTATTGAATATGTACAATTGGATTTGTACTTACAGATTCATGTTTTGCAAATTTGATACTTGTCGAGTAACTGAAAAATGTTCTCAAATTATATTTAACATGTTGGAATATCAATGAATATAGAAAATAAATATTAAATTAACTCAAAAATTAGTTATTAAAATATCCATCATTTGAGTTATAAAATTTATATATATTTGATTTATTTAAGACATGAATTTTTAAAATTTTCCTCCATAAGTTATATTACCAATAAATTAAAACATAAATAATTTTTGTCAACATTTTGATTAGATTTGAGATTATTATTAAAAACTATTTAGTGGTACCAATATTTATATCCTTTAATAAGCTATTGGAAAAACCAAAGCTTTCGCCAGATATCATTTTAAGGTATTTTAATAAACATTACAACACGGTTAAATTTATTATTTAATTATTTGAATTAACATAAAATTTATTATAATTATTATTTTTAATAATTTAGATTCTGTGTTGTTATTTTAACAATAAATTTTCTCAAATTGTTAAATTTGAATTTAATTTTTAGGATTTTCCCCTTAATAATGGCTGCATTTGTACATAAGTCATCTGTAAATGTTGCCAAATTATAAACTTCAGATACTCCAGAAAAATTGTCTCATGAGGTAAAAGTTCTTAACGGGAAGCATTTCCAACATTTTGCTCCCTGAATATGCTAAAACCAAGATCAATTTGGAGATTGTCTTAAATGAGAATCTTATTAACAAATGCTATTCTCTTGTCGCCCTCCACCCCCACCACCCAACCCCAATTAAATGATAAACAAATAAATAAAATTACCGATTATTGTATGAATCTATGATTGTTCTAAATCATGTCTATCTTTTTTTCCATTTTTATTGCCCTCCCTCCCTCCCTTCCTCTCCAGCTCCCAAAAGATAATGAATAAATAAATAAAATTACCGAATGTATTCTCAAATTATTATTATCCTTTTTAACTTCTATCTTTTTTCTCACCGTTCTTTGAACTCAAATAAATATGATACGAATGCAACATTGACACAGAAATTCTTGGCAGATTAACTGGTTGATAAAGTTGTCCCAAATTCCTGATGTTCCTGAAGTCCCAAGGTTCTCTGAAGAAGCAGAATCTTTTTTGCAAGAATTGATCGACGGATTTAGCTTGGATGATGCCTTGGAAGTTAAGAATATCGAGAAAGTGACTAACCATGATGTGAAAGCAGTGGAATATTTCTTGAAACAAAGATGCCAATCACATCTAGAGATAGCTAAGGTATTTCTATGCTATCTTTAAATTTTTCTGGTCAACCTGTTTAGAACAATGGCCTCAACATGTTGATGATAATTTCATTTTTATTTATCTAAGAGCAAAAAATTTCTTTTATTGAGGATGTCTTGTCCTGTGTATGATCCAAGGTACTTGAGTTTTTTCATTTTGCGTGCACATCTGAAGACATTAACAATCTGGCCCATGCATTGATGCTTAAAGAAGTCTTGAATAAAGTCATGCTACCAGACATGGACAAGCTGATCACTGCAATATCTAAATTAGCCACCGCAAATGCTAAAATTCCAATGCTTTCTCGAACTCATGGACAGGTAAATTGTATGCATGGACATAGTCTAGTCTATTGTACACTTAAAAGCCTCCCCCTCCCCCCAATAGGCCAATACACATATGTTGCACATTTATTTGTCTAATCATTCATATTTTTTATATTTCTTTTTTGTTCTCGAGGGAGGGTCATGGGGTTATAGAAAGAATAAACTGTGAAAAGATTAGGCCAAATTGAGATTGTATTTTTGAAAATAGCTTTTTTTGCACATTTGAATTTACATTGAAGGTGTCACTTCTCAGTGCAAGCTTATTGTACAGATTCTCTACTTTGGAGGAAATCTATCTATATCTTTTAGGATAACATGATATCTTGTTTTTAATTTATAATAACCCTGGATGAATTGTTCATTATATTGGTATTCTGTAGCCAGCTTCACCTACTACGTTGGGGAAGGAAATGGCAATATTTGCATACAGGTTAAGTCAAGAAAGGAGGAATATATCTCAAATTGAGATTTTAGGGAAGTTCGCTGGTGCAGTTGGAAACTACAATGCACATCTAGCTGCTTATCCCGACATTAATTGGCCACAGGTTGCAGAGGAGTTTGTAACATCTCTCGGAATAAGTTTCAATCCCTATGTGCCTCAGGTATGTTAGGTAAAATATATTTCTGCTTGCATATTTTTCATGGTTTGTCGATGTGAATTATAGTTTATTGACTTTCTTTAATTGCTTCATATGGTCCTAATCTTGTGAAATTTAGGACTGCTAAAGTCACCCTCGCTTCTCTATTGCAGTCTTCAACATTTTTTTTTCCTATTTAATACTTGATTTATTGGAGAATTAGGAGCCCTTCAGATTGTATATTGAAGTTCATGTCCTTGAAAATACCTCTCGTTAGCTTTAGCATACCCCTCGATTTGGCTTGTAAAACTATAAGTTAGGTGCAAGTTCTCCAAATATTTAGGAAGAAAAAGAAAGAATTTATTTTATGCAATTTAAACTCATTATTTTTATTTTTTTGGTCTTTATACAGATTGAACCTCATGATTATATGGCCAAACTTTTCCATTCCACCATCCAGTTCAACAACGTCTTAGTGGACTTCAACAGAGACGTATGGGGATACATTTCTTTGGGTTACTTCAAGCAGGTGAGGATATTTTTAACTATGCTGGTATTTTTTAAGGGGGAAAGAATTGACATGCTAAATCTGAATCAGATAACTAAAGCTGGTGAGATTGGGTCCTCAACAATGCCTCATAAAGTTAATCCAATTGATTTTGAAAATAGTGAGGGCAATCTTGGGATGGCTAATGGAGGATTATCTCATTTAAGCACAAAATTGCCTATTTCTCGCTGGCAGGTATTTACTCTTTTCCATGTTATGAAGTTTGGTAAGTGGATTGTTGGACTGTATACTACTAGCTGCCAATATCGCGTTGTATCACATGGGGGTCATGCTCATGATTTATTCTTTTTGCAATTTGCAAATCAAAAGCCTCTAAAACCTGCTGTAATAGGTTTACGCCGAGCAAACTTCTGATTTTCTTTCTATTCTTGTTAATTGCAGCGAGACTTGACTGATTCAACTGTTCTGAGGAACATGGGTGTAGGATTAGGACATTCTCTTCTTGCTTATAAAAGTGCATTGCAGGGAATTGCAAAGCTTCAGGTAAGATATATAATTGAATAGCATTGTATTACTCCAATGATGGGCAAAATTACGAAAGCAACCTATCAGGAATTCAGAGAAGACCATGTCTTCTCCAAATCTAAAAGTGTCCATGCCTAGTGTTTTGAAGTACGTCTCTTCCAAGTGTTGTTTGTTTGTTTCTGGTGTTCAGTGTGATTGGTGGTCTTGCTTGGCTTTGTACCATTTTTGATGTTCTTGTGATCTTCTCTTGTTTTTCCTTTTTTACCCTTGTTTCTTCGAATATGTTAAATCGAGCAAGATTCAATTTTTTCTAGATTCGTGATACACAATGGTAGCCTGATAAATTAGAAACCTGCATCTTTTTTTTTTTAAAACTTCATATCAATATCTTCCTTTCTTATTTAAATATAGGTTAATGAAGCTTCTTTGGTTGAAGACCTGGACCAGACGTGGGAGGTTCTTGCCGAGCCAATACAAACTGTATGTACCTTCTGTAATGTTTAAGAATTTTTACCTCATTAATTGTGGAAATATGTCATTGATATTGAGCCATGTTTCGAACTTATGTTTCAAGGCATTCCCTTAAAATTTGGCAGTGCTTCAGGGACACATGGAATGCCTTGGCATTCCAATTATATCAATTGGCATCCTCCTAACACTAATCCCTATTCTCATACTTTTAACTGTTATTCCAATAAAGATTGGAGTCTTTTTCAAAATCGGCACCCATATATAATACTTATAAAAAAAATCCTCATTATTCTTGCCTTTCATGTCGTAAGATGAACTGGCTCAACAAAGTTGTGAGAAATGTTGAAAATTAAGAAATCTTCCAAATCGTGGGACTTTCTTATATTTTTCTTCTTGTTGTAGGTGATGCGAAGATATGGTGTCCCGGAGCCCTATGAGAAATTGAAGGAGCTAACAAGAGGAAGAGCTGTAACGAAAGAAAGCATAAGGGAATTCATTGAAGGGTTGGATATACCATTTGAGGCTAAGAATGGTCTCTTAAATTTAACACCCCATACTTATGTTGGGGCAGCTGTTGAGCTGGCCAAGAACATCGAAGCAGCTGTGAGTTTAGTCAATGGGGCTAAGAACTTGTGAGTCAAATTTATATGATCAACACAGAATATGCAGACTAACCTTCATTGGTTGACATTTATATAATCAACACAGAATATGCAGACTAGCCTTCATTCGTCATTGAATCCATCACTGTCATGTATCTTTGACGCTTAGCCTTAATTTTCTCTTCATTGCCATTTGGCATCAACTCTGCATTGAATCCTTGAAACATTAAAAAAAAACTAGGATCTAAGTAACATATAACTGCAATGAAGAAACAGATGCAACTTTCCAAGTGCTAGTGCATGTGCATTGAGCAAGAGACGATGATAGGCAAGATAAAGAATAGTCCTCTCTCTAGATTCTTTTTGCCAAAATAGCCTTCTTCGTACTTGAGAAAAGGATAAATTGTCTACTGAAAAATAGCCTGGCCGAGTTAGGTGAGTTTGGTGAGCTGGACAACTTAGACAAGCTCTCCCCACAAAGAGTTGGGCAAGTTGGTTTAGAGGAGAAATTCAAAGGTAGTCCTCATTTGAAAAAAAAAGGAACTGCATCCCAAACTTCGCACTTCCCATCAAATTCCTTAATTAATGCAACAATGAATAACACTCCGTAAATAATGTAATAACTCTTAGTCCCTGTTTGGTTTGGATAAAAATTAGTTTTTTAGTAGATTTTGATGAAAGTTGGTGAAATATGTGATTGGAATGTGTATAAAAGTTGTGGATCCCGCGAAATGTGTGTTTGAAAATGAATTTGAGGAAATGGGACCAAACAAGGACCTGATTACACGAGTTCTTTGAAGAAGTTTTAGTGACTCCTTTGGAGAATCAAAATCCACAGAACTAAATTTCAATTGTCTGCTAAAAGTTGCACAGGCTTCTTGAACTAAATTCTTACAAAGAATCGAAATTAATGTAGTAAAAAATGTAGGAAATCAAGAAAAACGTGGAGGAAGGGAAGAGTGGCGTAAAATCACTCACAATTTCACAAAAGAAACTAGGCCAACTACAAAACTACAGCAGGAAATTAGTACATACAACAACATGGACAATTGACAGACCTGGCCAATTGGACCCATTTGAAGTATATTCTGAACATGCTCGAACATGATCCTCAACGTAAACTTTCCTTCTTTAAACTTTTCCAGATAATCAGACAGTTGATATATCGGAATTACTTCATGAACTTTGTCGATGAATCCGGACAAGTCGCCATGCCTAACAAAACTGGAAATTGTACATCGCAAAACAGAATTAACCAAAATATCTACGATAATCAAAGATTATTCATTGGAATAACACTAGAAGTGAATGCGTACAACCATGAAAAAGGATGCAGACCTAAAAGTAGGCTCAGAAATGGTTTGGCGTCCAAAAACTTCAAATTCGTTCGTATGTTCCGATGAATATCACAGGACTTTTTGTTGCTGCAACTCTGCATTATGGAAATAGAATGATCAAAACTGTTTCAACACCACAGCCTCTAAAACGCAATGCAGCCTCCAAATGGAATATATGTAACTGCATCCTTCAGCTGCTGAAAAACCTCAATTCCAAATTGAAACTATCTATTTTGAATCTGCCTGATACTATACTGAATCTTGAGAAACACTAATCATTTATAAATCTCTGAAAGAAAGAAAGAACACATACATGAAAACCATTCTATTTATTATGTAAAAACCTCAATTTTAATTTTTATCAAACCTGAATTAGATTCTTCTCTGTTCATTTTCTTCAATTTCTTCAATTTTCTCTTCTTTTAGTTCTTCGATTAATTGATGATTTCCTTCTCAAGTCAAATTAAAATATTGGGTAAATCTACACCTAGATAATTTTATAAATACTCTATAATTTAATTCCCGGGATGCAAAGAATAAACCATAGAAAAAATTCTGCGAACTTATTGTTTCGAATTTAGACCCACGTTACATTGTTCAATAGAAATTTGCAATTTGAAAGTAGATTTAGAAAATTTGCAACTTCAAGGCACTTAATGAAAATGAATGTTTAATGGCACGTTTGTTTAATAGTTGGAATTATACATACAGTTGGTAATTGCTTAGTGATGGTAACTTATATTATTTGGATATTATTTTTAAATTTGTATACTAAGTTTTATTATTATTATTATTAATTTTTGTACAGTATGTGCAGTTCTTCTATATTTTGTTTTAAGTACTGTGTCGATAGCGTCTTTTGAATTTTTATTTTGACCTTTTTAATTAAAAGAACCAGACCGGACCGAATCAAAACCTGATGGTTCAATTCCGATCAAATTTCAAAGTTAGATATGGAACTAATTCTTTGGTTCCCTTCGGAATAGGATCGAGCCAAACTGCTCCCACTCCTAGCTATTTGTAATATATTCGCAGTTGATATATTTTATTTTTTTATTCTACCAGATAGTTGAAAGATAATTATCAGCTAAAGATTTTTTCAAAAAAATATTATGGACGTTAACAAATCCGAATCGAAATGGACTATTCGAGCTCGGGTACAATTCCACTCGAATAGTTCTACAAGCCCCTCACGATGGGTGAGCCCACCGTTTTTTTTTATTATTATTATTTACTTGTAGGACCCACCCCTTTTATGAGGGCCTTACTGTACACGTAAGAGCATCTCCAAGAAACTTTTTAAACATAAAATGCTCTATTTTAAAGAGTCAATATTTAAAATCATGCTTCAAGAAACTTTTAAATTAACATTTTAATTTAGAATGTGGGTTTAACTCTCCAAATTTGGAGACCCAAACTCGCTCTCCATAATTAAATGCATTCAAAATATTTCAATTTTTAATATAGGAAAACAATTAAAATAATTTAAAGACAAGTTAGTTTAAAAAATAAAAATAATAAATATTATTTTGAAATAGTAAAATTAAGTGTTAAAT
>CAIGRP010129974.1:0-62674 GCA_903798385.1 Fraxinus cuspidata
AAAGTTAAAGAACCTCTCTAGAAGGAAAATTTTATTTGGTAGACTCTTAGACATATATTGCTCTTCTAACTTTTCCCACAAAGCCTGAGCGTTATCTAGTTTTCCTATTTTTCTTAACACTTGATCAAACAAATAAAGAATTATGGAAGTATATGCAAGTTCATCAGATTCATGTTTTTGATCATAGGAAAATCACTAGTTATATCCCTAACCATTTTCTGTTGAACTATGACCCCTCTCATTTTTTGCTGCCAAATGGGAAAATCCCATTTTCCATTAAAAGCTCCAAGTTCAAACGTAGCAGTTGTCATTTGAAGTTTTTAATTAACACAAAAGAAGAGGTGTTGAGGTCTCAGTTCCATAGAAAGAAAAAAAACAGTAAACATATATTTCAAGTAACCAATTTGATATCACACTAAACCACAGTATAAATTAAATTGGGAATGAAACTATCAAACTGAAAAAGACTATCAAATTAGTGAAAACAAACTAATAGTGATGTTAAGTAGTTTAAAGATTACAGTGAAACAAAAAACAAGATCAACAGTATATTTAAACAGCCAACAATCAGAGGAATTCACGCAGTATTAAACAAACTGAATATTAAACAAATTAATAACCAGAATTCTAACAATTTCAGGTGTTAGAATTCACTAGGATTCCGTGAGGTTTATAACCCCAGGTCAAGGCTCAATTCGAACACCAAGAACCAATGATAATATGGGAAATCGGGAAGAAACACACAGTAAGTAACCAAGATCAAATGACAAGGAAATAAGTAAAAGGAATATCAATTATATCACCAAACACGATCCACCAAGAACCAGTCGCATGCAGTGTCAATTATCAGCCCTCAGTCAGCAGGAAGCCTAAGCTTCAAGCACAATTCACCAAGAATCGAGTTCCCTCACAAGAAAACACAAATAGAGAGAGAATTAGTAGCCAAATCAGAAAAAAGAAAAAAATTAGGTTTCTGCAATTCAAACGATTCTCGAATGTCAACTGGAAATTAATTTTCCAGTGACAAATAATTAATCGAAGACTCCTCTAAGCCTTACAAAGCTCTGATACCACTTGTAAATGCATAAGACCAACAGAAGCTAAATAAAAACATGAATCACAGATAAGACATCGCAGAAGAACAAGAAACGCATCCTTTATTCATTGAGGGCTCAGAATACATATTGTACCCTTTTGCACAAAGAAACGACCTCAAAATACACCAAATCCCCTAATCTAACACCACAATGGCTCGAAGACATACACGACCAAAAATCAACAGAGAAAAACTCTCTATAAGGAACCATAAAGGCACCAATCACATAGATTGAGGATTAAAACCAGATGTTTAAATCCATATACAAGGCATCACTAAGAAAATAAGAAGAGAGAACATGAGCACAAGAAAAAACCCCAGATCCTCATAGATGAAAAGAGAGAATACAATGAAAAACACTTAGGGCTCAGACGGTTCAACTGGTATATATATAATCATTCAACAGTTGTTAGATCAACCAAGAGATCAACGGTCCAAAGCAGCTGCCGGTGGAGAGATAGGTGGGCTGGGATTTTGGGCATGTTTCAATGCTTATCAGGCAATGTCATTTAGTTTCTAGCAATGGGCCAAGCCTAATTCATCATTGCCCAAACTATTGAAAGGAAATGTCACAAATGACATCACAATCCAACAGTCTGTACAAACCGGGTCCTTATTGCGTCTCTTTCCTGTTTCAGGTCAGGAGAACATGGGGACAGTTACACCTGCACGTTGGGACAAAGATGAATGGCATCCTCGTCTTGGTCCATTGCTATTTATTCAAGTTCTCATCCTTTGTTTTGTTTTCTTGACTTTGGAACTTAATACGATCTTCCTGAATTTTTGTCTCTGGACTCCTTGAAATCTCATCATAATATATAGGTTAATTTTTTGGTGGCTTATTATAAACCAACCATTTGCGAATACAATTCTTACCTACAAAACAGGTATCTTTTGAGTTTCAATACTCCGTACATTATGCAAGATATTGATATTCCCACGAGGTGATCTTCTCATCTCTTGTTTCTGCTTGATTGCTGCTTTCGATTTTCTGAAAACCAGTGGAAAAAGGGGGAGCTTTTAGTTGGCTTGTACTTGCTATCTGCATTTTCGAACTCCTTATTTGTATCAAGTTTGGACCTGGTGTGTTTTCTTGCTTTTTTCATAGTATGTTCACATATTAAATCAACGTTTAGGAACTCATATAATCGTGTTTCAGGGTTGTTTCCTAATTCCATGCACAATTGTTGGGATTGGACTTGTGATATTCTTGGCTACATGGTCATGGAAATTGCACACAGATCAACAAGGAGGAATAAGTTCATATTTCTACCTTTGGTGTTCTTCCGATTCCTCCATATTTTCTGGTTACCCAACCTAGTTGTAAATGCCCACCAAAGTTTTAACTGTAAATGTTTTGCTCTTTTAGGTTAGATGTTACAAATTGATTCATGTAGAGAAATTGCCAATTCTTTCTATTTTTTGATACAGATGCAATTTAGATGAAATTTTTTTGGAGCCTGGCTCGTTGAAAGCATTATCAGCAGTTGCTTTTTACTTAAATATATTTTTTGCTTCATTGTTTAAAGTCATGGCTTACTGTTGATCAAATATCTGATGTGTTGTGATGTTCTGTAAACAACATGCTTTAATCGTTTATGATTATGATGATCGTTGAAAACAAGTCTACATATTAAAGATCTTTTTGAGAATGTGGTCGTGCTTTTGCTAAGCATTGAAAAAGAAAAAACTATCTTTAGTCATTTTCTCTCATTGAAGATATGATGGTGACCTTAGTTACATTGTTTAAATGGTGACATACCTCATATATATCAATTGTATCGAAGAAAAGAGAAAAAGTGGTACATTAACGGAAAAAATTAAAGGACAAAATTGAAGTGCAACCACTTAACAAAACTTGAATTACACTTAAATGGCTTGTGAGACTAGCGGAAAATTTCTCCTTGTTAACAACATTTTCTTTTCTTGTTATTGCTTTACATTAGCATGAGACTTGGATAAATTCTTGACGCCGAGTATGAATCCTTGAACCCAATTTTAGTTTAATTATTTATAATTAGAAAGGTTCAAAGTTTTACACGTTCTTGAAATTCTACAGAAGAGTAGCGTGATTCTTCTCTTCTTTTAGAAGTCAGCCTACCAACTTGTGCTAATTTCCTACAAAAGTATCAACAATACCATAAATGAAAATTTGTTACTGCAAGGTAACTAGTCTGCATACAAGTCGAGATATATACAAGGCAGATGTATGTTAAGATGATCAAGAACACAATACTATATCTAATCTACCTTTTACCAGACTCCATGGCATCATATGTTAAGCTCAGAATCTGATCATCTACATTGCTGTTTGGTTGATTCACTCCTCGCGCTGCCGTGCCAACAACATTTACAGGCTGCGGGTTGGAACTATTGATTTGCTCCAGCGCTCGGAAATATGCATAAGGACCCCATCCTGCCATCAACACTTAACCAAGTAAGCACCTGAACAACTTGACGAATCTGTCTTCCTTTCACTGAGTTTCTTTTAATGCCTACAAAAGGTGACATACGTACACCGAAACAGGAGGCTTTGCAAATCTAACCGAGTCCCTGAGTATAGGGAAGTCTGCTGGTAGGAATTCTTCTTAAAGAACAAACTTAAAGTGATGGAATAAGGAGAGGTACTGAAACAGCAGGGTCTCATAAAGGAACAAACTTAATATGGTAAAACATACACTTGAAAATATTCGTTTTATGTTTTTGCAAGCAGTGAGGTGAGGCGTTGAGACCTGACTCTGATATAGAAATGACGCCAGCATTTTCATTTATGCATATATATATATATGCAAATGAAACGACGTATAAAAGAAAATTAATGCAAACGAAGATACTCCTACCTTCAGTGCGGTTTGGAGGTGGGAAAAACTGCAGGTAGCAAAATGTAGCCACCACGAGACCTGAAAGTGTATTCAGATGTAACTCGCATGAAAACATGATTTTTAACGAGGACAATTATTAACCATCAGAACAGAATAGGAGGAGATCACACACCTAGAAGACCACCGGCAAACACGTCTTGCCAATGATGCCAATAATCATCCACACGAGAAACCCCAACTAGACATGCAGAGAGAATAGGAAAGAAAACAATGCATAATTTTGCAACATGCCCCCTTCTGTCAAATGCTTTAATTTTTCCTGATAAGTACAGTGACAGAAACCCAAGGCCTGCAAATGACCCTGCAAAACATCCTGAATATTGTTAGATGAAGAATGTTAACAAACATTGGCGACAACCTAAAATAAAGGAAATAGGTTTATATTCTCATATTGTTGATGGATTTACTTTATGTTACTTTGCGACAAAAAAATGTTAGATGAATCATACATGAAAAGTTCATGACGTGCACAACAACATCGAAGATTAGATGTAGAATTATAGATCTACTTAGACATTATAGACTCGTACTTTGTAAATATATGAATAGTTTGTCGCTCGAAAATGCAAAGATAATCTTTGCAATTATGAACATTTTTCTCACATTTTGTGCATTTAGCAAAAGTGAAAGTTCAAGCATAAAGCAAGAAGTACTACTTACATGAAGTATGACCACTAGGAAAACTCTTGTGTCCTTCCTTTATATCACCCTCTTTCCCGTGGCATACCACATTGCCCCAACGATCGTACTCCTAATTAAGTAAATCGGGGATGATAAGAAGCTTGGTTGATTAACTACATTATGACCAATTTTTTGTTCATTGTTATGTAATACAGAGACTCTTTTTGTCAAATGTTTTTGAGCAAAATACAATTGCATAGCATATGAAATTCTGATTATCTCTGCATTTGAAACGCTAGCGATTGAATAATTTAGAAATATAGATAACATACGTCTTTCCCATCAGGAAAGCAACGCCAGAAAAAGTCAGGCCGAGGTCGGCCAACTGCATCTTTTATTGCATCTGTGAGGACCGCAGTAATTATCACAGCAAATAAAAGTCCTGCATTTCAATTATGAGCAGTAGTGATGAGCCAATCTGACCACTTGCTTGCTAAAGTAAAAAAGCACAAATCCTAATTTTAGTTTATTAAATATAGGTACCAGCAAGAGGGATTTTAAAAATTTTACAGACGGCATGGAAATGATATTACCTAGTATACTATGGTGCAGATCATAGACATCTTTTCTCCGAATGTAGAAGAGAAGAAAAATGGCAATCGGTAGCAAAATTGCATACAGCTGATCAAAAGAGAATAGTGTTATTTCCACTTTGTGACAAACAGCATACCCTCAACAATAATGATACGTGTAAAAGGCTAGAATACTTTACTTTTAGCAGTATGCTTCATACCACCTATTAATAATAGACAAATTGAAGTTATATTGTAAAATATAACAAGACATCGAATACATAATAGTTAAATCTTACCGTAATTCACAATTTGAAAATGAGCAATTAATTTAATTTTCAGAAAACATATAAAAGCTCAAAAGAATAAAGCGGTTTTTGCAGACATCAGGACTCACTGGAACAGCCCACACCGGCACAGTGTTGTCTTTCATGGGATATTTAAGATCAGTCATCATGTCCACTCCAACAAAACGGTGAAATGGGTGAATTATAAAGAGAATGATCTCTATCACAACAAGCAGTAACAGTATGAGCCAGTCTTGCTTGTGAGTCCTTGCAAGTTCGGCTCCATGAGACTTAATGGTGTGTCCGCATCCAAGCTCGGCCCCATCTCGTCTACCCTGTTTGATAAACATGCAGTGTGCCGATACTATTTGAGTTGCAATTCAAGTTGAGAATGCAAATTGAAATGAAGTTCGACTCAAGCAAATAACGACGCTTGGAAGAGAAAGAAAACCAATGCATCTTCCGTTTCAAAAATCAAATATCGCAAATTTGCCTCCTGAACAAGTCCATTGAGAATTAAAGAAACAAATAGCCAGAAATTCCTGAGTTTAATGCAGGTGTGAACCAACTAATAAAGCGAACATCTTTTTGTAGAATTTATCGTTATTATTTTCATATTTTAACATTTTTGAAAAACATAAAATCTCATGCTAATCTATTTACTATTTTAAAACGTGCCATTAGCAAGAAAACTTGGATTAAATGATGCATTAAGGATCAGAACTAGTTAATAGCAGTGAAATTAGAAATCCTTCCTGGGAAATAGAAATTACTACTATAACATTTACGGCTTATTTGGTAAGATGGGTGGTATGAATAATCTTAGTAAAGGAAAAGAACCTAAAATCTTGTCGGTTATTCTGTCCAGTCTTAATCAATACTAGATACCAAACCCACCCTTAATTTGTGGAAAGGACACACAACTTTATATCCAAAAACTATTTGGCAATTAAAGCATTAAAGCTAAAAGATATGAAAGCCCTCTCACCCAAATGTAAAACTATTAAAGTGTAATCTGAAGCAAATTGTCATGTTTTTAATTTACACAGATGGCAAAAGAAACTACGACAATTCACGCAGTTAGTGGCTCTCTCTTTATGGACATGAAATCGTTAATTAATTAAAGAACAATCGCTTAACCACAAGATTTTTCATATTAGTCAGTATGCTAGCCATTAATATTTCATACAACTTGAAAAACTATCACCTGAATATTCAAGACAAAGGTTCCACAGCCTCCCTAAAATCAGTTTGAGCTTCAAAATAAATCGATATAAAATATCTTCATCAAATTTCCAATCTGATGCAGATCAGAGCTGCTTGTTGCTTGTTGATATATGGTTGAAATAATAAAAGCATTAAACTTTCAAAATGAAAAGAGATCCACTTGCATTGACCACCTAAAATCCTACCATCAAAGGCAAACCATATGGTCATGTGGTAATTTTAATGGATAAATCCCACATAGGCCAAAGAACCGACAAATAAGATGGATCCCATGCCATGACTCAATATTACAAATCACCAGATTATATTCGTTTCCTAATAAAAAAGCAAGCAACTTCAAGATTTGGTACAACAGGATTACACAATTTAGAAGAATTGTTCTATATAATTGAATAAACCAAACAAAACAAATTGCACCACAATGATCCAAGCTACTGTAAGCATGAAATACACTTTAAAAACTCAAATTCCCAAAAAACAAAAAAGTTTAAAAAACAATTTCTGAACAAAAAGACATTCTTGACAGGATTTGGTTGTTTACAAAACAAAAATACTAAAAGAAATATATATAAACAAACCTGGAACATATTCCGGAAATTCGGAGTAGGACAGAAAGAGATCATATCCCTCCAACCCATTTTGAATGCTTTAACCCACTGATTCCCAGATTTTAGAACAGATAAAAATGGTGAAGAAACAGTGAAGAGTAAGAAAAAAAAAATCTATTAGCAGTCGAAACAGACAAGTGAGGTTCTGCGAAATGACAAAAAAAACAAACTTTTAAAATACTTTTGTTGGAAGTAATATCAATATCTCTGAAAATGGGACCCCAAATTAATGGTACCAACACCATACATTTGTTGCTTAGTGAAATGATTATTGAAAACTTAGAAGTTCAATAATGGCAACTGAATTGTTCAAGGGAAACTATAATCAGAGAAGAGAAGTTTGGATTGGAAAAAAATGGGGTCCATCAAATAAGTAACTGCTATTTATCGGCAACGCGGACATCGATCGTTGGATGCATTGACTAGCTGGTGAGATTAGCATTACTTTCAAAGAAGACATTCTTTTTAAATAGCGTATTTAAGACCCTATTTGCCCACCATTATCTTTAATTCTCATGTTTATTTTTAGCATAATAAAATATTTTATACATAAATTTTAAAAATTTTCCAACTTTTTAATTACACGTTCTTTAAAAAATTACTATTCAAAACTCTATTGTCCTTAAATAGTGGCATTCAAACAAGGGTCAAGCTTATGAGAGTGTTTGGTAGGGATTAAAATTAGATTTTTAATGGATTGAAATAAAAGTTTTTGAAATGTGTGGTTGAAAAGATGTGAAATCCATGAAAGATGTGGTTAATATTGATTGTTTGACTTAAATTAAAATTAGATTTTAATTCGGTCCAAACTGGCCCTATGTTTTACTCCTATTTTTTCAAAACTCATTTCAACTCTACATTCTTTTATAAATTTTTTTTACATGTAAACAATCACTATTTAAAAACACATTTTCTTATAAAAATGGGGCTTATACATGAAGAGTAAAATTTTTTATATACACCAATAATTTTCTTTTTTTCTTTTACAATCATTTATTATTTTACCCTCATTTTTCAATTATACATATTTTCTTAGATGTCAAATAGCATAAATATTTATAATAATATGAATATTTAAGTAGTGAAACATTGATACTTGAGGGTGAGTTGGGCTCTCCAAACTCTTTATTTTAGAAAAAAAAGTTTAAATAAATAGTTTATTGAAACTTAGCCCTTCTTTGAGCCTCATTTTTAACTATATTTTTTCAAAACTCATTTTTAATTACATATTTTTTCAATAAAATAATTTTACACGTAAATAAAACAAATCTTATTTTTTAATTATACGTTCTCCAAAAAATCACTATTCTAAATTACATTTTTCAAAAAATGGGCACAAACAAGAGCTTAATATCAAAAGTTGACTTTTGAATATAAATAATAGTTTGTTGATTATGATAATGAGTTGTAATCTTTGGACTTTCTTCAGCCAATGAATAATCTATCATAAAACTACTATCCACCTAATATTATTTACTCTAATTTTAATCTTTAACTCATACGGTAAATTCAAGGGCACCAAACACACCCTAAAGATGTTGAACTAGACAGAATCTAAATAACATAGTAAAATACATTAGTTTTTGGTCTAAAATTCATAAATTTCCATGTATCAAACATGGTCACGTTCGTCATCCATCATAAATGGATGTGATTTTTAGACTTCTAAGGGTCCGTTTGATTGTAAATGTGAAATTTGGGTGGAAAGAAAATGAATTATATGGAATTGAATTGCCTATAATTTGTTTTACTGGAAATTGTAATGAATTGTGTTTGATTGATATAATTTCTCAACGGGAAAATGTTGAAAGTTTGGTGTATGAAAATAAAATGAATTCAAGGGAATTGAATTGCCTAGAAATTATTTTACTAGGAATTGTAATTAATTATGTTTGATTTGTATAATTTTCCATGGAAAATGTTGAAAGTTTGGTGTCCGTTTGACTTCGTTTTTTTATGAAAATTGTCCATTAAAGTAATAATTTTTTTTTACCATTAGATCTAGAATTTGTTCCAATTGCCAAAAAAAAAATTAAAAAAATATCATACTGAATATCATTCATTTGGCTTTTTTTGCATGGAAATTGTCAATAAAAGTGATAACTTTTTTTACCATTGTGTCTAGAATTTTTTCAATTGTCAAATAAAAAAAAACAAAAAAAGGTCAAAAATCAATTACCACAAGAACCAAAAGAAAATGAATTCCTTGAAAACCAAGAAAACAAGCGCGTGAGAGTAGGAGGTGGAAAACGATTTTCGGGGAAAATTTTGAGTATCAAACACTACAAAAGTTGAAAAATGGAAAAAATACATGGAAAATGTTGTGTATCAAATGGGCCAATAGTTTATAAATTGGTTAAATGTGAAACTAAGATCAAAAGTGACCTGCTTAAGTCAAGCACGGGACTATGACCATGCCCATTTGATCGGACACGTGCTTTTTTAAACAAAAAATATTCGTTGAATCTAGAGAGGCGATTGTTATTCAATCATAAGCACCGTCAAAATTAATTCGTAAGAGGGTTTAATTCTTGCATCCGTCAAAAATCTCATTCTTTATTTCATTGTGTCAATTTTTTTTATAAACCACCATTCTACCTATTTGTTTGCACGATAAACTCAAACAAAATATAATCTATGTACTAATTTTAACGAACAAAGTTATTAACCAATTTATGAACCTTGTTCACATGATGAGTTATAAAGGGGTTAAATTCATGTATAGTCAATTTTCCTAATTTTCTCATAATTAGATCAATTTTGTTGATTTATTTTAAAACCACATTATTGTTCGTAATTTTTTTTTCTATTCGAGCCAAACGAAAATCAATTTATGTATCTGCATTGATTGGAATTATGATTGATGTACAAGACATTATCAAATAACAAGATAAACAATAATTTAAATCTAATATCTGGCCTCTGTGTGGACATATAAAAGTAAGGGAAATTTGCGGCGAAGGTTCCAAACTTTCAAAAATAAAAAATGCAGCACGGTTCATAACCTTTAAATCGTAGCACTTACATTCCAAAAAATTTTAACAAATGTTCGCCGAAAGGATCTCTACCGATTTCTATAAAAAACCTGTCGTTGACAAAAAGTCAAACGTCTTACCTTAATTTAACCAATTTTAATAAGGATATAATAGTTGTTTCAAATTTAATTAATTAAAATAACTAAAAATAGAAACAAAATAACAAAAAGAAAACGCAAATAATTTAAAAATAAAAAAATAAAACCTAATTTAAAAATACAAAAACAAAATCTTCATCATTTTGGCAAGTTTACTCCAAATAATAACAAAAAGGAAAATGCACACATTGTTTTGGGACGTAATTGTTACAATTTAAAGGTTTGGAACCACACTATGCATTATTGAAGGAGTTAGGCTTCACTCAAGGAGGAATACAATGATTATAAGTTTATTCTTTCTGACAAGTTTACTACAAATAAATTGGTATCGTTCTATACAAAATATAAACAAATTACTTGTTATTTATCAACTATTTAAGTTGTAATTGCAATCTAACGTGATATTTTTAATTAAAAGATAAATGTCATGAAAACAAGTCTTTCTATAGTACTATAAAGAAAAATTATATAGGTACCATGGATTTGATTAGAAAATAAATATGTGGCACACACACGTAAGCATCTTGAATTCGAAATCTAACAAATGGAATAATTGGATCATTGTCTCAAGTAACAAGTTAGTCCCTAACTTTTAAAAATAAACAAATCGATCCTCAAGTTTTCATCACATAGTTAGACTTCAATGAAAACTATTCAATTCTCTTTAAATTGTCACATGCCCTTAAGCACAAACTCAGACCACTTGAGGTAGCTTGAGTTGGAGCCAGGTCGAATGTCCACTTGAACCAAGGTTATTAGTTCATCACTACATTTGGTACAAATAATCATATTCATTAAATCATTGACAATGATCGAGTATTCTAATGCATGTCCATAGTGTAAGGATACATATAGGCGGTAGGTGAGCTGACTTGAATTTGTTGGCGATAGGTTTATGGTAGTCTTATGGTCAATAATATTAATTATATCTTATGTGTACGTATAAATACACGTGTACGCGTTATATAAATGTAATCAATATGGTGTATATTTTTGTAAACAAGTTCAACATGTTTGTATGTTATAATCTAGACAAGCTAAAAATTATTCTATATAATGATAAAAGAACTAAAACATGATCCAAGATTACCTATGTTTACAAGGCCATCTATTATTCATAGATGGATGGCATATGTAAGCGGTGTGCTATTTGACAAACAAACATTTTCACGACTAAGGTTTACTTTCTTTTGTCAAGAGACTTGATATGATTCACTTCTCATGGTCTTTAATAATGGATCCAATCTACTCAGCCATAATTAAATTAACCACAAAATAGTTCCTTAACTTTGTATTTATTGCATTTAGGCTCTATCTTGAGTTTATACTCTTGAAACCCACTCATGTCATTATAGCCACCACCACGATATTCTCAAAATTTCAAGTTATGTTTTTTATCATTTTTTTTTGTAAATTTCACAGTAGTCCCTAAAATTTCTAGAAATCAGTAAATTACCTCAAACTCCACTTTCGCAAATAAGGATTCCTAGAAATTATTATTTCACTCGAATAATATTCTACCCGCTAACATGAAAGTTTTGCTATTTTACATTTAGGCCCCTAATAAACTGAAAATTTGCTGATAAACTTAAAAATGTCGTATCCAATAAAATTTCTGGGTTTTATAGTTCATATTGCAAACAAGTCTCGTTGTTCGAAGAGTTGTACAGAACATTTAGGGGTCGTTCTTTTTGTGTTTCAGTTTTGTGTTTGAGTTTTGTATTTTGAGTGTCCATTTTGAGATTGTTGAAAATATGTTCTTTTTGGCATTTTGAAAATTTTGACTTGATTATAACTGAAAATACCCAAAACTTGTCGTTTTGAGTTTTCTTTGTAAATTTTTAACTTGTTTTTAAAAAACATGTTTTCGAAAATGGGAAAGAGAACGCGTTTTCATTGTTTTGGAAAATCGAAAATAGAAAACGGTAAAGAGAACATACCCTTAGTATTTTGAACTGGGTCATATTAGATTTTGTCAAACACTTTTCTTCTTTAATCTTGTTCGATATACAATACGATTAAAAAAGTTGCACCATTTTGTTTAAAATGCAAAGTTAGTGTTATCTTATATAAGAAACATGCTAAGTAATGTATATGTCATTAAAAGAAACAAGTTATCTGTTCATTAACTAATATAAAAGTTGATTGAGAAATAGTTTAATCAATGCCCCCTTATAATTCATCATGACTTGCAAATTTGTCGAGTCTTCCTCATGGATTATGTTCCGCCAGAAAGTTGCTTCTCTCTTTGCGCTAAATAGTGATAAACCTTTAGGAGGGGCATAATAATTGACAAATTCTTCTTCATTCATAAAGTAGAAGTAAATCTCAAGGAGCAGTGATTCGAACTTATTACTCTTGAGTAATTCTTATTGTAAATTTTTTGCGAAAAACTTGATTAATCACCTAATAAAATAGGATAATGGTGGTTGTACACCATGCCATACAGTGTACAGCCCCCTCACATGTGAGGGGCCTACCATGAATAAATAATTCGTGGGCCCCCTCTATGTAAGGGGGATGTACACCATGTTTTACAAACATGGTGTACATGTAGCAACATTCAAGAATATATTTAATAGACATTATTGCATAAAATTTTTAATATTAAATTATATTTTATTTACCTCGTCAACTAAGAAATCCAACAAGCTCCCCAAACGTCTCATCTACTTCTCTCTCACGTTGAAGAGTTCGCTTGAAAATAAAAGTTTAGTATGAATCCAATGTAATGTCCATGCCTTTTCCATCCTTCCGCCGTGACAAAGATTATGCCACATTTAATCTAATTCTTTCTTTATATAAGCAACCTAACAAAACAAGTTGCAAGTATAACAAATGGTAAGCAAATGATTTATTTTAATTGGCAACCAAGCCTATACTAAAATAATAATAATAATTTTTGGTATTATGTAATAGACAAAGAAATATGTACATATGTCCTTTCCTTTTAAGTAATTTTTTTCTAAATTAATCTATATTATTCAATACATATATACCGACTTCCGATGTTCTCCACCGAGAGTGTCGTTGACTCACTTGCTCTAAGAGGTCAGTGAAGAATCAATCATTGCCGACTTTAAGGGATACTCACCAACTTGAAGGAATCGGTGAGAGGATTGAATCAATATCTCATTGACTTTAAGGGTTAGATGGGGATACATTCGTTTTCGTGTTCCAATGACAAACCAATTACTGTATATGTAAGTTTCAAGTATACAAATTTTACTATTATATTATATTTACCTCGTCCCTAAGATATTAACAAGTTTCCCAAAATGTCTCTTCTACTTGTCTTTTACGTTGAAGAACCCGCGTTTGGGATAAATCTAGTGTCATGTTCATGCTTTTTCTATTCCTCGGCCTAGAAATGAAAATTTATTCTGTGGGATGAGGATGGCCTAGCCACATTTTATGTGATTCTTACTTTTATTAGCAATCTAACAAAACAAGTGACAGATGTAACAAATGGTAATGTTTTCATAGATATTGCCAATAGAATTTTAAGAATGTGTTAAAATGTATAAAAAATTATTTTAGATTAACGAGTTTTTTTGAATTCTCACTTAGAAAACTTATCGGACTAAAGCATTGGAATGGATCACGAACCATTAACTTATGATAAAGTTATCATAGATTTTTAGCATTTCGCGATCACACTATCGGAAGAAGTTGCACAACAAATTTTACGTTAATGCTAGTCGCTACAACTAAAATGCATTATGATGTCGAGGAAAACGTTAAATAAGAGATTAATACAAAAACGATTCTAGAAAGACGTTGATTCTAAAAATGTCCTAGATTTTAGGGTTATATTTTTGTTATTAAAATATTCTTTTATTTAAATATGTGCTTAGCAATGACTTATGGTTCAACTAACCACTGAATCGAGGACCCGGTACTTGATCGGATCGATGCCTTATTCGGGTTTGAAAACGTCTTAAAACACAGGTTGGGCTACCCAACCGGGGCCCAAAGTTGACATAGAAGATCTTCTGTCAGTGAGATCAATAAGCAGTCGCTTAGCCTAAAATTATCAAGCTCATAACACACCAAAATCTTGTTGCATTTCGAAGCATTTCGGAGTAATCCATGGACTCAACCGTTAGGTCCTTCAATCCCAGCAAAAATCTCAAAGAACAGTATGCGCTAAAAAATCTGCATATTTCTTCGTTTTTTCTTAATTTTAAAGGTTGCTTCTTTTCTGATTTATTATGTTTTATTGATGGAAAACAAAACGTGATTTCAGATTTGTGAGCAACTTAACAGGATCTTCCAAGCTCGAAATCTCCCTTCTACTCACGATTCTCTCTGTGAGTACTAACTACTAAACCGTATTCTTTTTTCTTTTTGGGGTTTGATTTTTGGTTTCTGTACTCTTAATCGTTAATTCTGGGCTGCTTCTGTGTGTTCGTAAAATCAGGTTCTGATTCTTATAAGGCGTTGCATCGGCTTCAATTATGACACTATCGGTAATAAATTTAAATAAAAATCTATAAACGTTTATTACTAGTGTTTAATGTAATTTTGATGGATGATTACTCTGATACTTTTGAAGTAAAATTGACAGTATACCATGCCAGTTTTTATGTTCTTGTAAAATCAATTCTGTCTCGTCAGAGTTTTTGCCAAGTTTATCGTGCTGTTTTGTTTTATCAGGCCCCATTAAGAAAAATGATGCTGCTGCCGATTGTAATAAGAATTTGAGAGCGTACATTGCAGCACTGGCTGTTGATTCTACCTGCATTGTTGTTCCATACATCTTATTTTTGACTGTAAGTATTCTCAATTTGCGCAAAATCTTTGTAGTCAAGTACATAGCTTAATCTGTTTAGGAAGAGGAATGAGGCTCCCTTTTGGAATTATGCCTGCTATGAGTATCGAATTTTGAGCGACGAGTTTCATGCTTTTTGCCTTCACATTTTTGCAAAATGAAGTATCGAAGGGTGTGTCTCCTTTTTTTTTTTTAGTGTGTGTGGGGTTGCATTGGTCATAGAGATAGTAATGGGATATTGTGTGGAGAACTATTTCTAGAAAGGCTTCTAAAGACAGAAGTGGAAGATTTGCTGGATCAGTATTTTTAGGGGTGGAAGGTGAAGGTTAGGCTAAGAGAAAGATCCAAGCAATAGGTGCAAGTCTTTCATGTATTATTGTTTTTGTTTTATAACTATAGATATCTGTACAACTGCCTGTCCTTGTAAGAATCTAACAGAGTTCTGTAGGGTTGAGAATGTTCAGAAGTAAATGATAGAAAGAAAATGGCGAAGGTAATGGCATTCTTTTAATGTGCACTGTGAAAAATAGCCCGACTTTCTAATTTTTAGTTTAAAAGGCCTTGACACTGTAAATGCTTTAGATGACTTCATTTTAGTGACAGTCAGTCAGCAAGATTGGTGAACTGGTCGAGTCAAATCAATCCCCATCCTGGTAAAAAATTGCCCTCGATCTGGTCAAATGGACTCCAATTAAGGTCTAATAATTGGCCTTGAGTTGGGTCCAATCGATCTGCATTTGGAGAATTTGAACAAGTTAGTTTACAAATACATTTGATGGTATACTAAAATAACCAATTAAACAGACCACTTAACCAAATGTTAAGTAGGACCTTTTTTCATTTTCTCTCTGCCAACCACAAAATTTTTTCTCAAAAAAAAAAAAAAGAAAAGTTCAGCATGTGGAAGGCCGTGAATAAGCAATGGCTGTCCAAAAAGATAAGAATTAGTAAATAGAAATAGTGTTTAAAGAAGGAAAATAATTTACGAAAATCTAGACCTAAAGTCAGGGATGGCTAGCTTGGTTTGGGGGTGAGGGCCGGTGGTATTACATACACAAAAACTTGAACTGCTAATATGTTAGTAAAAAGAAATCCTTCTTTCCTAGCTTTAGTCAATTTTTTAGTGAAACATATGGCTCAATGACAGTGCATTCATGTTGGTCCTATGCCTAAGAAGACAAATGGTTCTCTTTATTGTCTCGAGGTGATCTTAGAGTCAAGTCTCGTAAATTGCTTTTCAAAACATGGTTGAGAATAATGCATAAATTATATGATTAAGGAAAGCATATTGTATATTTGGATACTGTTACTTTCCAAAACGGGTTTTTAATTCTATTATATGTGGGAATCTGTACCGTGCATTGGCAGTGTAAAGATTGCTTCTTAATGACCAGGAATATTATTAAGTTGCATAATTTTACTGATTGCTTTTCGATGTATAACACAATATCAAATATCTAAAATTGATATTGGTGAATACAGAAGAAGGTTGTACGTAACTTTACTGGCTGTGTGTCCATAAAAGAAGCTGGGTTTCATGTTATGAATGTAGTTGATATTGATTAGTCAATCACAGGTTCTGGCAGAATGGACATATATAACTGCAATTTCGATGGTTTTGCTTCTCCTTTTAATGATAGCAGTTAAAAGGTAATTTGTCAGATAATTTTTTGTTTTTGTTTTTATTTTTCCTTCTTTGAATTAGAAATCTAAAGCTTTTGATATTCTATAATTGTGAAAAGTGAATTTATTAATGCCTATAACTGGAATTAATATAGTCTTCAAAACAGAAATGGATCTTCTTTTCTTCAGGAATGCAACATGGACTCAATTAGGGCAAATATCTCCTCGTACAGGGTTTCTATGGTATGTGGTCAGATGTGCGCTCAGTACATGACGTTTCTTGTTTGAATTATATGTTCCTTGAATTTTTTATTTTGGCTATAAGGACGATTGCTGCAGATGCTTGTTACATGCTTTTGTATTCTGGCTGTTGATTTCAAGATATTTCCTAGAAGATATGCGAAAACAGAGACCTATGGCACTGGCTTGGTAAGAGTCTAGATGCTGATTTAATAAAGTCTGTATCTTCTTCTTCATGTATTTATGGATATGTTTATATTTGTTCATTCATTTTTGGCATAAGTAGGAGTTAACTCAATTATCATTTTCTAATTTTGCTTGGGACACTTTTGGATGGTCTCAGAGGTGGTGCCACCTCGAGAGAAATATGTTTTACCAAGCTTATACACAATTCATTGAAATCAAAGACTGCATTGCCAGCCTGTCTAGGTTATTACATAGATTTGTTTCTAAAATTGGTCGTGATCATCATTTTTGTTAGGGCGACAAGAGCATGACTTCTGAATAGTGGAGAAATTAGTTTGCACTTCGCTCAACAATATTTAAATGTTGGTCCTTATGGACGTAGAAGTCAAAACCATTTATCAATGAGCTAGTCTTTTGATTTTTGTAAACTTAAACAAATGAACAAACTATTCCTCTAAGACAAGATCAGAAATAATGATTCATTATGAGTCGGTGGCAAGTATTGAGCATTAGAGAATAAGAGATAATCATTGATTATGAGTTTGTCATATCGATAACAACTAACTATGCTTTGTTCCTAATAGAGTTGGGTTGGCTACGTAAGTCCTTCTCTCACTACTTCGTTCAGTTCATTGTTTTCTAAAACTACTAAATTTTTAGCTACTCGAGACCTACAGATTCTAAAGTACTATTCTGAGTTCTAATTTACGATTAAACCCTTCTTAATCTTATCGCTAAAACTAGACCTATAGCAAATAACACACCCCATATGGACCTCCTCTTGAATATATCCGGTAAGTCAGCTCCTCCTTGATTAGTGTGAAAAGATAAGGGCTTAAAACAAAACTTTGGTATAAGCCTACAATGATAGGGAGATCTCGAGCCACTACATCTCACATTTATGAGTACTACATCATACATGCCTTTACTAATCTTGATACGTCTAATAGAAATTTCTTTTGTTTCTACCTAGTTCCATTTCTTGGATAGAACGTCTTGCTTCCTTCTTCCCCTCCACCGCTAAAAAGAATAAATTCTTATACAATAAATTTTCTCGTCGCTTGCTTTTTAGATTTTTCAAAAATATTCTACAATATTTGTAGTAGTAATTTTTGTTTGTAAATTGTGCTAAAATTTTCCACGTGATTCTTGGACTCTATTTACATAAAGTACTTTCACCCAACTGCTGGTCCAGTTCTTGTTCAATTGGACATGGTTACTTCGATATGGTTCTGCTAAATTAATTAAAAACCGATGAATCCAGAAGGTACTAGTGTTGGATTATTGATTACAAAATATTCGTAAGCACTAATGACCTCTGTCCTTTGATTTGTGATCACATCAGATGGATCTTGGGGTAGGTTCATTTGTACTTGTGAATTCCTTGGTTTCACGACAGGCACGTGGCATCTCAAATATGTAAGTGGTTCTATGCTTTTTTTGGTCTTTTCATTTGACCTCATTTCTCAAGAATATGACAGATGGCTCAGCCTCTTATGATAGGCAGTGCTATGTGGCTCTTCTCATGCTTCTTGTCTACTTGTACATTAAAGTGGAATTTGAAATTTGAATTTATGGAGGCTCGTTGTTCCTAAATGTCTCAATAATATGCGACTACTTGTCTTCAAAGAAAAAAAAAAGCAGATAAGAAATGTTTATTTCCCTTTATAATTATTTGTTTCTTTGTGAATTGTTACAATTTGCAAGATTTTAATAACAAGCTATAATTCTCTCTTGGTGCTAACCAACCACCGTTCTTTGATTCTGGAACAAATGATATAAATTGTCCGCAGCCTAGTCCATCTCTTTGTACATGGTTCCCCGAAAGAAATTTTTTTTTTTAAAAATTGTGAGGTCTATGTAAATTTTTATGTCTATGGTAGGATGTGTATTTCATATTTATCACTGCTTTTATTTTAGTAACTTGTATTGGTTTCCATTCATTTATTCCCTTGTTCATTTTTTTAACTTTTAAATGAGCTTTTGTTTTTATCGTACATATATGAGAAAAGTATTCATTCTCCCCTTCTCTCCTCCGGGTGACCATATTTTTCTCATTCTTCCTTACCTTTGTGCCTGCTTGTGAGCGATATTGATGTTATACTTATTGTTGCAAGCTCCTATTGGTAAATCATGCAGAACCTTTCTGTGGGATATTGTAAATTATACATGTCATAAAAGCATTGAACTCCTTCGTAATAAAATTTTTGACAACATGTTTATGGTAAGATTCATCACAATTCAAGACTCTGTTTGGATTGTTGGAATAATAGAGTACCCCACTCTACAAACTGCACTAATAAACTGTATATTGGATACTTGATACTCAGCCAGGGGAATGCATTACTTGTATTCTGATGTGAACATAATCTAAAAGTATCTCAAAGATGTTTAATTTATTCAATTTTTTAAAGAAGCTGTATACGCATTTTGAGCTATTTTAATTATATTAGATATAATTTTACCATTAAGGCTGAAAGATCAAAAAAATATTGATATTTTATTGTAGCCACTAGCCATGTATCTAAAATTTTCCCCTTTTTTTCCCACATAAAATCAACGATAAAAGTTTCTTGAATATAGTTGAACTTGTGAAAATGAAATAAATGTATAAATTGACTTTTACATCTATGCATGTGTAGTTTTTCTCTGGAATCAGGCAACCACAAAAGGTCGTTTTATTAATATTTTTTTCTATGGAATCCAGGATCCAAATGGATTATAATAGTTTGAAACATATGATTTGAAGTCATGGAATTCTTTCAACTCTAAGCTAATTAGTTTTTTGAGGATCGTTGCCTATGTTCTTGCATCACTCCGTGGCATTGATTTCTGGAATAATTGGATACAAGTTGTTTGCAGATGATTCCAGTTTGTTAATTACCATCTTATCTAGCCTTTTTTGGCACCTATTTTATTTATGAACAGAATTGGTCAAACATACTTTTTATTCCACAAGTACTACCCATTTATCCACCATTTATTTCTTTCTATTTGTGATTTAAACTGATTATGATCTATTCCTAAACAAGAGCTTAGTCTATCTGATGATTCCAGTTTGTTGTTTACCACTTTATACAGTAACCATTTACAGTCA
Source organism: Fraxinus cuspidata (assembly GCA_903798385.1). Taxonomy (NCBI): domain Eukaryota; kingdom Viridiplantae; phylum Streptophyta; class Magnoliopsida; order Lamiales; family Oleaceae; genus Fraxinus; species Fraxinus cuspidata. The sequence goes on from CAIGRP010129974.1 coordinate 20,347, forward strand.
GATGATCCTGTTAATTGCTGTTACACACTAAGGTTTCACTTCATTTATCTTTTGAAGCGTTGTTAACATTGAAGTAGTTTTAAATTCTTGTTTGTCCATATTATCCAGGACATTGAGAAATGCACTCTGTTCGACAAGTCCTTTAATTTTTTTAGGATTTGCTCGACTTATTTCCACAAGAAGTGTGGATTATCAGGTAGGATACGAGTATCTTAATCTTCTTTTTGTATAGCATAGATTAGCTCTATGATTCTACATTTGTGTACGGCAATCTTAGGACGCTGATTATGCATGCATGCAAAATTTAAAAGTAATATTTGTATATTAAATTGATAATATTTAAATATTGACTTAGAAAAGTTGATAAGCTGTTAAACTAATTAAGAATTAAGGGATTAATATAAAAAAGAACTGTTAACAATAATATGAATAAAAATGAACGCGTGTCTTTTTACCTTCTTTCATGTGAAAGTTGGCAAACTTCTTGATCAATTGTTTTTGTTCACGATCTCTATAAATTGACTCCTTTCCATTTATCCTGCCCTTTTTTCAGATGAGCGCCAAACAACGCGGTGTTGACCGGGATGCTTAATTTTAAAATTTTACTTCTCTTTCTTGTAAGTAAATGGTGTTGGGTTAAAGAAGAAAAGAATGAAGTAATATGAAATTGTGTGTAATTCCTTTTTAGATGATTAAAGGAATGAAGTAACAAAATTGTAGGAAAATGTTTTACTGGAAATTAAGGTTTTTGGACAGATAAAGAGCCGGTTAAGTTAAAAGTGGTCCACCTGTGCTTGATGGCAGTTTCTAGTGAGAGTCCAATATAACCTATGCAACTTTACCTATGCTTCATTAGTTTCAAGGGAAAAAAAGGTTTTCCTTATAGATTTTCTCCTTTCTGCCTTTTCCTGTCACATCTCATCCTCTTTTATTGTTGGCCATGATCTTTGCTCTTCATCTCATGCTTCTGCAAGGGATTATATTACCCTTTTATTCTTATGCTTCAAATATTTAGGTTCTTCATCTTTTATTCTCATAGGTGCACGTCGGTGAATATGGAGTCCATTGGAATTTCTTTTTCACTCTTGCTGCTGTGTCTATTCTGACATCCATAGTTAATGTTGCTCCAAATCATTGTGGAATTCTAGGTTCCCTTGTCCTCATAGGTGAGCAACACAATTTTCCCTTTTCAGTTCCAAATTGCATATATTGTTTGAATTTCTTAGTTGTTAATGTTTGAACTCTTATTTCATATATTAGGATATCAAGTTTTCCTGTCACGTGGGTTGAACGAGTATCTGCTTTCTGAGAAAAGGGGAACAGACATGATAAACCAGAATAAGGAAGGAATATTTAGCATATTCGGTGAGGATCTCCCTGTAATAAAATGAATGAAAATTCTTATTATCATTTTCACTTACTTTGTTCTTTATTGTTTCTTTTTTCCCCCTCCTGGAGAGTGTGTGAAGTGGAGGGAGGGCTGTTGTCTCGGGGTAATACAGTTTGCTAGAACGCATTACTAAATATGAAATTCCGAAAGTCATATTTCTACTGATTATAAAACTTTATTTTTTATATTGTGACTTTTTGGACCATCCATATTTTTGGGGGAAGTGCAGGAAGAAATTGTGTTAAAATGATGAATACAAGCTAGAGAATATTATAAGCTTCTAGACCTATGTACTCCTAAAACTAACCAAAATAGCTCTAATATTGAATACAAGAAAATGAATTAATTAATGAAGGATGTCTGAGAACGAGGAAAAGCAAATAGTTAACTCACAAACCAATTTGGATAACCCAAAAACAAAATTATTTCTAAAATCACTAGGATTCTTGAACAACTTTCTGCCTGTGCTAGCAAGACAAGACAAGACAATGTGTAATAGCTCTCATCTTTAGCTAGCTAGACAAGACAATGTGTAATAGCTCTCATCTTTAGCTTCCAACATTATTATTTCATTCACTTTTGTTTAGTGTTGGCTGAGGCTATTATAAAATTTTTATCACCAAAAGCCACTCACTTCATTAGGACACTGAGCCTTAGGCGAACGAAAAAGTTTGGCCTATTTATTTGTCCAAGTTTACAATTAATATTAGTTGCATCTCTTTTCAAATTAGTGGTTTTAGTAGCCTTCCCTGAATATGCTCAATCTCTTTCAATCAGTTACTTTATGCTCAATGGATATGTCTTTGACCATCTCTCCTCTATATTCTCATTTCTTACTATCTCACCTTTTTTTAACCACAAATTTGTCTCAGCATTCTCATCTTAGATATACTTTGTACATGTAAATGTCTCCAACTCTCAGCCCACATAACATCACTGGTTTTGTAGAAATCATACAGTAGTTTACTTCAATATTATAGGAGGTAACACAGAATGCCAGAATATGCCTATCTTGCCGACTAAGCAAAATACAACTAAAAGAAGGCCATTAGCATATCAGACATTGCAAGATATGATAAGCTGCCATGGAAATAAATTTTATTTTGGTGTACTGAGCAGGAACAGATTATCTCAACATTTTGTTTCCCCGAGTCAAAATGTAAACTTACAACCTTGAGTTATAACGAAATTAGAATCATGTCACCTTGATTTTCTTGATTAAAATTGTGCATGTAGTTCATCAGTTAATCCACCCACAACAATGATTAGTTAAATTTACGAGGTGTATCCTTAAATGGTGCCTTCAATTCTTCATTGTAATCTTTCATTGATTTTTCTTGCCTCAGGGTATTGGGGTTTGTATCTTGTTGGTGTTCGGATTGGAAGCTATCTTTTCTTTGAAAACAATGTTGATGCTATGTTGAGAAACAATAAATGGACGAGAACTAGAATTTGGTCCCTTTGCCTCTTTTTCTGGTATGAAGCATTATTAACACAGCATATTCTGCTTTATCATTGAATTACTTTGATTGGTGAAGAACTTGATTTCCATTGTGCTGTCACAGGTTAACAACTTTGTTTCTGGATTGGCATGTCGAAAGAGTCTCCCGCAGAACGGTAAAATGCCCAATTCTGCCACATATCACTCCTTTTTAACCATACTTTTCCAATTCCTCTTCTTTCTTGGAAGGAGGAAAAGAACTCCTTAAAATAGAAGTCCTTCAGCAGGAAATAACCTAAAAACTTCTCCACAGTGCAACTTGGCATATGTTTCTCTGGTTTTGGCTATAAACCTTCAGGTAAATCTCATTCTTGTCTAAATAACGGGTCCATTTTCTGTGCAAATTAAGGTTTAGCTGAATATTAATAACTTGATTATAGCTGTGAAAATAATAATGCCCACCTACTAAGAACTACAACAATAATCACAGTGGTTAAAAAAGATCCTCAATGCTATAATAACCACCACCACAATTATAAATAAAAATTCAAAAAATTAACCTTCATGTGACTGTAAGTACACTGCATTCTGTGCCATTTTTGTGCTAGATGATAAGGATTCTTTCTAATAACCTTTGAAAATATTCGTTCAACATAATTTCTCGGGTGCATATTGCTATCTAACTAACACATGAACCAAAGAAATACTATAATTTACATGCAAACACGACTATGTGCCAACTTCGTCTTAAGATGAGACAATTTGTTGACCGTGTAAACCCAACACGCTCTTCCTTTTTAACTTCTATTGGTAGTTAAACTTGTATGACATACATGTCACGACAAGAAAGAGTATACCATATACATATCTGTCATTTTATTTAACTTCTGTTCTTACAGGTGGCAATTATGTATGCAAAAGGCAATATTTCTAATAGGGAAGATTCACAAGTGAAGATTAATAATGTTTGACAAGTATTTCAACTATTTGAATCTTTTTATAGAAAATAGAAATAAAAGCTTGGAGGCACCAACCTTTTTTTCCCCCTTCAAAAAAATAAAAATAATGAATGGTTAACTTGAAGTTCCCCAAATATCCTGTAATACAACTGGGCATGTTTTGGTTGTGAACTTATTCTGTTGCAAGCCTTTATCTGGGTGTGATCTAACAGTGAAACAATGCTTTGTACAATCTGGGTTATATCTTTTTAACTTTACTTGTTTCAAAATTGAAATCATGCCTCTCTTTCACTTCCCCCACCCCTCGATCTTGCCCTTTTTAATATATCTTATGCTTGCTTTCCTTTGTACTGCTGTTTCGTATATTATCCCAATTCTGTCATTGATATATCACTCTCAAAGGTATGCACATAGCTTGCAAGTTTTTCTTTCGATCAAGAAAAAACTTGTTTAATCTTTGATAGTGTTGCAATTATTATGTTGGAAAAATTTTCATCCTAATTTGGCATCCAATGCTCGTCCATACTTGTTTAGTTTTGCAATTATTTAAATTTGATTTTCAGGTGCTAGCCATTCTGATGCTATCCGATTATGTGCCTGGAGGTAAAGTTTCAGCTATGGAAGAAGCACTTAATCGAAATTTACTCGGATCTTTTCTTCTGGTGAGACAATGTTTCCTTAATCTCGTTGACCATCGATATCTTGTTCTGGTTCACTCATGAGTCTTACTCTATCTGCAGGCCAACATCCTCACAGGACTGGTGAATTTGTCTATCGATACCTTGCTTGTTCCACCAATCTCTGCTCTAGCAATCTTGTTTGCCTATGGATTCATTTTATCTTTTGCTGTTGGATTTGCAGATTTTCTTGGCGTTAAGTTGAAGTTTTGGTAGTCTAGCATAGGCTTATTATTTATTTAGGCCTTGTAAAGCAGATCTTTTTTAAACCTTTCAGGAGAGATTTGTGATAGATATGGTCACAATGTGGAAAGCGTGTGTTCGATATGCAATAAAGAAAATTTTCAGGGTAGAAAATTAATGGGGTATGTTTTAGAAATCTTTCCGGGGTTTATGTTAATTTCAGAGACACCCCCTCTTGTTTTAAAAATTTCAGAAATCTCCCGTAAATTTTATTCGTTTTTTTAATAACGGATTCCAGAGCGAAAACCACTTCGCTAAGTGTTCGAAGTCCTTATTGCATGACCCTTGTGAAGGGGCTAATTAAGGTGGTTTATCCATTGGCGAACCTTCGAAGGCCCTGAGTTACGAGGCAAATGGCAAACTTGTTTTCTTTAAATGAACATTGAAGAAGATGAATATTTTTAATGCATTTTGCTAGTTGTACATCAAAAGATGTACCTAAGGGGTTACACCCCCCCTCAGTGGACCCCACCCCATCTGAGGGAGGGGGGGTGTAACCCCTTAGGTTTACACCCCGATGTACCACTAACAAAACTCCATTTTAATTGTCACATGGCGAGGGATCACTATCACATGTACAAGTGCTATTTGAAAAGGGTACAGAATCAAACACGTCCATAATGTAGAAAATGTTTGAAATACCCTTCATAGAGTTCGTAATTTTCCTCGCCTCGTCTTGACGGGGCCCGACCCCGAATGGGGCAAAAAAACTAACCTCGAACATGTTGGCTCACTTCGAACCCGTCCCGTGAGAATAAAAAAAATTAATCAACTGAAAATTAAAAAAAAAAAGGATGGGAAACGAGGCATGCCCGCCCCATCTAAGGCGGTGCGGGGCAGGACGGGGTGAGGGTGCCCTGCCCCGTTGCTAACACTAACCCTTCACTCTATTTCTCCTATAAATACATGTCAAAGCTGGTGTTTGATGCACATTATGGAGAAGAAAATGCATTTTATGATGTGATGTGATGGAAAATATGTAGTTAAAAAATAAAGAAAAATTTTGGGTTTACGTAATATTATTTTATTGAAGCATAAAAATGAATTTTGAAATAATAAAATTTTGTGCGAATGTGTATCAAACAGAGGCTTACATGTCCTATACCAATTACTTTACATTTTTCTCTTTCGACAATTGATTTGACTATCGTGCAAACGGCCGTCAGGCTTCCATTTAGAACGTTCGAAAGCAGACCTTATAAAAAGTAAAGCACGAGGGGTTATGTAAGTAACAATTAATGTTTTGACAACGTAGTCCAATCAAAAATTGAAGTTAACATGTTGTACTTACACCAACGTAAGAAATATATAAAAGTATCGTGTTTTTAAGTGTTTATAAATTATGAATTTTAATAAATGTTTAGCTAATATGAGTATACAAGATTTGAGTCAATGAAAAAGATGTGCTTAAGTTGTAAATTATAAGCTTCGACAAACGTGGTGCAGTATCCTTTGAGGTTGACGTTAAGATCCATTGAGAGTGATGAGTCAACTGACAAATAAGCCAGTCTGAACATGTCCGGGCCCACACCACCACACACCCCACCCAACTCCAACTGTCAATCCACGTGAATTTTCCACACTCTCCCACAGTTTCAAAACCCAAGGTCTTGTCTTCAATTTTGAATTTTAATTCTCATTTGCTTCAATCAACCCTTCCTTATATAACAAAAAATTAATCTTTACTCAATAAAAATTTCATGGTTGGATTTATGACTACGCCAACTTTTCTGCTCGGTAATAATTTGATAACCTACTTTTTCTACGTGAATTTAATCATATTTTATATTTATTTTTTTAATTCTTTCAAAGATTTTTTTCCTATATATCTAATGTAAACACGGTCGAAGAAACATTTGTAAAAGTATACGGAAGTGCAATACCTGAAAGTTCATAAATTATTAGTCCTTGTATGGCCCTTTTAAAAACTTAATTTTTTTTTCTAAATTTAATTTTAACTATATTTTCTGAGATCTACATCTTTTATTAATTTTTTAATCACATATTTTATTAATTTTAATCAAAATAAACCTAATAAGAGCTTAGTATTAAATGAGAGATGCGTATCAAAATTCCATTATATTATAAATATTTATAACTTTACTTACTATTAATAAATATTTAATTAGCTAATATAGAAAATAAATAATTAAATTAGTGGAAATTCGCAACGAAGGTTGCAAACCTTGATGCTTGGAGCACATGGGATCCTAATTCTTATTTTAACGGCAATTGCATACCAAAAGTTTTATAATTGATGCACTTGATTCATTGGTGGATGTAAATTGCTAGGTTTTCCATCGAGTATCCATTTGACATGAACATAAACATTTTCAAAATAGAACAATTTCATGAAATACTAATCTTGTAATTATACATTAATTTATTTAGATATGTTATTTTAGTTTTCAAGATTATTAAATTTTGCTGTAATCTTTTTGTTCCAACGTATCAACAAAATCTTTGAATAATTTATTGTCCTACCGAAATCCCATAAACAAAAATAAAGTTTGGTACTAATGTTATAAGATTTGTGGAGTTTAGCGCCTATTTGGTGGCAATTTTCATCCACATTTAATGAAATATTGGACTATTAGCTGTCGTATTTGTTGACTTCCTTCACACTACAAGTGAGATATAATATTCACTAACAGTATAAAAATAGATTTTAATTTTGCAAATAGTGGAGTTATACAGGGGGGCTTAATCTTTTAAGCACCATCATTCATCTTTCACTCCCAAATTCTATTTTAATAGCATTTTTCGAACAGAAATCATTTAATAATTAAAAGTGAATTCTATTCTTCCTCTAAATTAAAGGAAGAAGGGAACTTAAGAAAGGTAAAAAAAAATGGCTGGCACAAATAAGAGGATCCAAATGCTCTATGTGGAAATGTTTAAGGACCTTGACTACAAATTTCTCTAAATTAGTTGGAAAACAGCTGGTGGCTGCAGGAACTATATAATCATCCTACTCTGACCACGACATTTCGGTTCCCCTTTTTTCCAACTCCGATCCCATGGAGTCCCCACCACTCTCCACAGTTCAGCCCACCACCACCACCACCACCACCACCACCGCCCAACCACCGCAGCAACCCCAACCAAATTCTGTAGATTCTTCAACCCACTTTCGAAAAACAAACTCCTGGGAAGACCCACCGCCAACATCGCCCCAACTTCCAAAGCTCCGCCTTATGTGCAGCTATGGGGGCCACATAGTCCCCCGCCCTCATGACAAGTCCCTTTGCTACATCGGCGGAACCACCCGTATCATCGTCATCGACCGGAACGACTCCTTTTCTGACATCCACCACCGGCTCTCCAGAACCCTCCTCAACAACGAGCCTTTCACTCTCAGATACCAGCTCCCCAACGAAGACCTGGACTCGTTAATTTCTGTTACTACGGATGAAGATTTCGAGAACATGGTTGAAGAATTTGACCGGCTTAATTTTGCGAGTGGGTCGAAACCTGGTCGCCTCCGCCTGTTTTTGTTTCCTAAGAGTTCAAGTATTGAACAGCTTCTTGTTGAGACATCATCGACTAAATCGGAGGACTGGTTTCTAGATGCGTTGAATGGGAAAGCTAGTAACATTTCTGGTGGGGTTAGTGATCGTGGGTTTTCTGAATCTTCTTCGGTTAATTGTCTTCTTGGGTTGGAAGATGAATTTGTGGGTAAGGCGGCTGTGGGAGAGAAAGATGTGGAAGCCCAAATTGAGGTGTCGAAGAATGGTGGAAGTGGAAATGGGAATGGGACTTCCCTTAATCATGATGTGCATTCTATCCCGGATTCCCCTATGCTAGAAACCACCTCATCATTTGGGTCTACCTCGAGTTCTCCGTCCACGTCGAACCTTCCACCGGCAAAATTACATGTCGAGGAGAACCAGAAAGTGGGAGGGTTGGGAATTGAGGAGCAATTTCAGCAGATAAATTTTGGGGCTGTAGGTGTTGGTGGAAATGTTAATTTACCGCGGAAGCAGGAGGACGTTGGGGGTTTTGTAGCCACTGGTGTGGCGGCTAGGGCGGTGGTTTCAAGGGTTCCGATGGTGGTTGGTGGGGAGTATGCCAATCGTGTTTTCTCTGATGATCGCGGTGGGAATAGGAAACCAGAACAAGTGCAGCAACAACAGGTACAATTACAACAACAGCAGATTCCTCAATTTCAACAGAAACAAACTGGACCTGTTGATTTGCTTTCCCCAGAATCAGTTTCAAGGTACCCCCAATTACTTATAAGTAGAATTTCCTTTATTTTTTTTTGGTCAGCATTTATGTGTGTAATTATGAGTATAATGAATTCAAATTGATCTGAATTGGGATTTTGATGGTTTAACCGAACAGTGATGGAAGTGTAGCAAACCCAATCTTTAGGCAGGGACAAATTATTTATCAAGAGCCTACTGTAAAAATTAAATCTGGAAATAGTAATGTTTCTGCCGATCCTGTTGATCTGAAGACTGAGAATCAAAACTATACCAGGGTTCAGATGCATCCTCAAGTTCAGGAATCCTATTATGTCTTACCAGGCCAGTTTGACCAAAATAATCCTCAAATGCATCAGCCACAACAGTTTGTTCATTCCAGTACCCCTTATATCTCAGCTGGGCCAGTGCCAATTGGGTCGTGTTACCCTGCATACTCTTCCCAGCTACAATATCATCCACAACACTCTGCACTTGAGCAGCAGTACCCAGTTTATTTCTTGCCTGCTAGACCAGCCCAAACTTATAATTTACCAATGCAGCAACCTAGTTATGGTGAATTAGTGTCGCCTGCCCCTTCTAGCCACCCCCAGAAACCTCCTTTGGCTGCAATGCCTCCATCTGCAGCTTATATTCAGACCAGAAATGATCCTGTTTCCAAACCCGATACGGCCAGTGGTGTATACAGAACCGCAGCTGCAGCATCTTCGCCATCAGTCGAGGTTCTTTCCAGTCAGCACCAAGCCCAGTATGTTGGTTACACTCAAATTTATCCTCCTCAATCAATGGCTCCCCCTTCTGCTGCCAATTCTAATTATGCTTATGCATATGCTGATCCTAGACATGCTGAAATATATTCCCAGCCTCTGTCACCTCAGTTGGCTGCTCAGTACCAGACCATGTCATCAGCCCCCACAATGATATTACCTGATGCATCAACTGCAGCGTCCAGAGAACATCAAGCATCTTAAAACTTACCATGACAGGGAAGTTTTGTGCTGGATAAACAATTTTGCAGCAATGGATTGATTTGTCAATGTAGTTTATACTACAGAGTCTCTTTTTATTCTCATTGGTTTGTGATAATTATTAAGAAATTCTAGTCCTCTCTCATTTTTTTCTTCTCGAGTGTGTGTCATATTGCTGTTATTGGTAAAAGTTGATGTGGTTTGATATCATGCTGTAGAAGCTCAAACTCTCGTGTTACATTGTTAATCTACACCAGTTACTGAATAAATGTAAAATATAGTATACAAAGCTTTAGATCAGATTTGTAGTGTATACCATAGTTACTTCCAGTTCATGCTTTATTGGATATCAGTGGATGCATCGCTATATCTTTCTCTGCTAGTCTTCTTTTCTGTCTCTTGATCCTTGTACTGCAAAATTTGAATGGATTAAAAACATAGCATCGATTGGAACTTCTGCCTTTTTGTTTTGGTTTACCATTGAGAAATGCATTACAATTCACTGGTGAGATTGTGCTATTGTTTGACATCTTTTTGTTCATCAACACTTGTCATTCTGTTTATCCTGTGTACCTGTTGCTTCTTGTATTCAAACTAGTTAGTTGCACATTCTGTGAATTTATCAAATTCACTTTTTCACAGAGCCTTCTTTTAATTCCAGCTAGATAATTGGGGTGATAAAAGGTAGCATTCTCATATATTCTTGTGCATAAAAATGTATCAATTCCCCGTCACTTTACCTTTAGTCAACCTAATTGTTCTATTCTTATGCAATAATTGCAATTGAAGTAAGTTCAATAATGTGGTATATTCGTGAACTTCAAGTTGCCAATAATTTCACAAAAATGTTTCTTAATTATGAGAGCATTTTACCCATTTTTTCACTATGGGGATGCGACCATTACATGTATACATTACCTATATCGTGGATTATTAAGATGGAACTATCTTTATACATGCATATTTATCTGAACACAATTTTAGTGATTGAATGCTATGGTTTATCTCAATCTTTATTGGTTATTTCTCACTGATTCAGTGATTCTTTATGCAGAGCACGATACCTTCTCCATTCCATAATTGGTACTTAATGTGAAACTGTCAACCTTTATATTTAACTTGAAACAAAAGTTATGGTATTGCTTTACTCTCTATCCACGTGGTACTTTACTGCTCATTATTTCTTTCTCCTGCAAGCCTTACTTTATTCTAAATAGTTGATTAAAAGGGGAAAGCTAGACTCCTACACGTCCAACTATGATTAATGAGAACTTATGTAGAGTGAAAGTCTTCATTTGCTAATGCAAATTCTTTGTACATCGGTTCATGCCCATCAAATATGAATATTTCATTTTCCTATCCTGCGTCTTTCTTCCCATTCGTAGGCCTGACTTGATTTTGTTGATCCTGAGATGTCTTTCTGCACAAAAAGTTGTCACATTTTCCCTATGTAATTTATTGAGAAAGTTGTTCATAACTATTAAAAGTGACGTGGAATGAAATAAATTTTTTAGGAGTCCAATTTATGGTCTCCAATTTTTGGTCTATGCGAGTGACGTGGAATGAAATAAATTTTTTAGGAGTCCAATTTATGGTCTCCAATTTTTGGTCTATGCGGTCGCATAGACCCATGCCGAAAATTTGATGTCCTGTTTGAGCTACTCTTTGCGACCGCAAAGAGTTGCTCTATGCGGTCGCATGGAGCAATTTTTTGACCGTTGAAAGGTCGGTTTTTATCGTTTTTGACTGTATGTGTTCAAATTTTGGTGGCCTTTCAACCTGGTTTTGGCACCATTTCGTGATATATAGTGGTAGCCTATAAATAGATGATCTTGGTGAATACAAACCTAATGAAAAAAATTCAATTGTAAAAAGATCATTTTCATTCCAAAACAAGAAATTAAAAGTTTCATCTTCATATTCAATATCTCATCTTGTGTTCTTCAAGTTTTGGGGATTACACTTTATGCTTGAGTGTTTAATCTTTACAAGGCTTGTTTAATCAAACTATTTGTTGGAAAACCTTCAAGCATCATTTTCAATTCGTGAGAGGTCAAATATAGTTTGAGGATAGCAATCACGCGTTCGAGCATTCCATTTTGTTCCGGTGCTTTGTTCGTGGTTTGTTGTATATTGTTGCTGATTTTGGTGTATTTCTTCTCCAACTCCGTTGTCATTTCCCACATTCTCAAACTATATCTCATCGATGGAGAACGAAAGCACGATGGCAACAATCAAGTTTATGAATCAAGACCTTGTTCGATTGGATCATTTCGATGGCACGAACTTCACAAGATGACAAGATAAGTTGAAGTTCTTACTAACAGTATTGAAGATCTTTTACATACTTGATCTGGAATTGGCATCATTACCGGAACCTACAAATGGAGAAACCGATGCGGTGAAGGCCGAAAGACAAAAGCTTCAAGAAGATGAACTCATATTCTGCAGTTGCAATCTGAATGCATTATCGGATCGGTTATATTATCTCTACACCAATACTTCATCGGCAAAAGAAATCTAGAATGCTTTGGAAAATAAGTACAAAGCTGAAGAAGAGGGCACTGAGAAATTTTTAATCTCGAGGTATTTTGATTTTAAGTTTCTAGAGAATATTCCCCTTCTTCCCCAAATTCATGAATCGCAAGTGCTTGTTAATAAGTTGAAGACGGTCAAGATTGAGATTCCGGAACCTTTCCAAGTTGAGCAATGATTGCTAAACTTCTCAAAACTTGGAAAGGATACCGGAAGAAAATAATGCATAGTTCCGAAGACTATACTTTGGAACAATTGCAAAAACATCTTCGAATTGAGGAAGAGTCGATGACAAGAGATAAAAATGATAATTCTTATGAAGGCACATTTAAAGCCCATGTCGTGGAGAAGACCGAGTCTTCTAAATCCAACAAGAGAAAGTCTTCAAGAAACTTTGGTAAGTCCAAGAAGAAAATCAAAGGTAGTTATTTCGTGTATGGAAAATTTGGACATTATGCAAAAGAATGTCGATACCGGAAAATGAACAACACTGAAGAAAAAGTGAATTCTATCAAAGAAGACAACATTGTGGCCACCATAAACGAAATCAATGCTATCAAGGGAAATGTCCCGATTGGTGGTATGATACACGTGCAACTGTACATGTATTATGCAATAAATCCTTATTCAAGACTTATTATAAAATTGATGGAGAACAAGAGATTCAAATGGGTAACGAGGTTCAATCTAAGGTACTTGGAAAAGGAAAAGTGGATATCATCTTCACTTCCGGCAAAACTGTTACGTTGATAAATGTACTACATATTCCTGATATGAATATGAACTTAGTTAGTGAAAATCTCTTAGAAAAATCGGGCATAAAAAATGTCTTTGAGTCCGATAAACTTGTATTATCCCTTAACAGGAAGTTCGTTGGTAAAGGCTATTCTAGTGAATAAATTGTCAAATTATGTATTGTTGACAACTTTTTGAATAATAAAGTTGATATTGCTTATGTTATTGATTTATTTTCATTGTGGCATGCTAGATTAGGTCATATTGGTAAAAGTATCACGCAAAGAATGATGAAGTGTGATTTAATATCATATGATATAAATAATGAATTTAAGTGTAAGACTTGTGTGGAAGCTAAAAGGACTAAAAGACCATATCAAAGTGTAAAACGTACCTCTAGCATATTAAAGTTAACACATTCTGAAATATGTGAATTAAATGGAATGCTAACTAGAGGTGGAAATAGGTGCTTCATTACATTTATTGATGATTGCACTAGATATACGTATGTTTATTTGACTCTAAGAAGTGATAGAGGATGTGAATATTTTTCTAGTAATTTTAATTCATATTGTGAACAACTAGGCATAGTTCATCAATATTCTGCACCTAGGACACCCGAACAAAATGGTTTGGCTGAAAGGAAAAATAGAACTTTAGTTGAAATGATAAATGCATGTTTATTTATGCTAAGTTGTCATTTAATTTATGGGGTGGAGCGTTGTTGAGTGCATGTAGAATGTCAAATAGGGTTTCTTCTAAATTTATTAAGGTTTCTCTTTATGAATTGTGGAAATGGAGAAAACCAAACATTGGATACTTCAAAGTGTGGAGGTATCTTGGGTATTGGAAGAACACGAACCCTAACAGGACCAAGTTAGGTCCAAGAGGCATTAAATGTGCTTTTGTTAGATATGCTAGCAGTAGCAAATCTTATCGATTATTGAATTTGGAGTTCAATGTGATTATTGAATCCAGCGACATAAAGTTCTTCGAGAATTCATTATCTTCGGATAATAAATTAAGGGAAATAAATAAAGAAATTCTCAGCTCTAGTGGAACACACGATGAAACATCTTCTAAAGATGTTGACGAATCTAATGAAACCCGAATGAGCAAAAGAACTCGAATAAAGAAGTCTTTAGGACCGAATGAAATTGACTCTCAACTTATTTCCTTTTACTTAGTAAAGAAAGTAAAAGTAAGAAGAATGTTGTAAGAACAATTCCTTTTGTTTTACAAGTGGAAATCAATCTTAAAACTTATAGAGAAGCTATGAATTCTCGAGTTAGCATTTTTTGAAAAGATGCGGTTAATGATGAAATGGATTCAATAATGTCCAACAATACTTGAGAACTTGTCGATTTACCACCGGGATCCAACCCTATTGGATGTAAATGTGTGTTTAGGAGAAAGTGCAATGTCGATGGTTCTCTCAATACCTTTAAGGCTAGACTAGAGCTAAAAGTTATCGACAAAAGGAAGGAATAGACTATTTTGACACTTATACATCGGTAGCTATAATAACATCAATTAGGATATTATTTGCATTAGCTTCGATATATGACTTGCATATTCATCAAATGGATGTCAAAACAACATTGTTGAATGGGGATCTTGATGAGGAGGTATTTATGGAGCAACCTTCTACCTGGAAATGAACGTAAGGTGTGTAAATTAATTAAGTCATTATATGGATTGTGACAAGCATCTAAGAAATGGCATGAGAAATTTGACTTAACTATTATATCATTTGATTTTAAACATAATAGTGTAGATAAATGTTTATATTCTAAATTATGTTAAAATTATGTGATTTTTATCTGCTTATATGTTGACGACATGTTGATTATGAGTAATCACATGGACGGAATATAAGAAACGAATATGTTTCTATCTTCCACATTAAAGATGAAAGATCTTCGACAAGTGGATACCATTTTGGGTATCAAAGTCTCTAAGATTAGTTGGGGTTATCATCTTAGTCAATCACATTATATTGAGAATGTGATTAATAAGTTCAAGCATTTGAACATGAAACAATATAGTATCCCAATTGATCCAAGTTCTTAATTAATAAAGAATGATGGAAGGACTATTGCTCAACTAAAGTATGCAAGTGATATTGAGAGTCTTTTGTATACTGTTCAATGCACAAGATCGGATATAGCATTTGCAGTTAGTAAACTTAGTAGATTTACTAGCAATCCGAGCAATGATCATCGGAAGGCCATTGTGAGAGTTCTTGGATACTTAAAGAAAACCAAGAACTTGGGTCTTCAATATACAAAATTCCAGGCTGTATTGGAATGATTTAATAATGCTAGTTGGATATTTAGCACGTATGAGAGTAAATCTACTTTGAGTTGGGTGTTTACTCTTAGAGGAGGGGCTGTTTCTTGGAAATCAAAGAAACATACATGTATAACACACTCAACTTTGTAGCATTATCGAAAATTGGGAAGGAGACTAATTAGCTTAAGGATCTTCTATATTGAGATATCGTTGGGACCGAAGAATACATCTTCGATACCTATCATGTGTAATAGTCAAGCCACATTAGCTAAAGCATACAATGATGTATACAATGGAAAGTCTAAACATATGAATTTAAGACACGAATACATAAGGAAATTAATCAAGAGTGGAATAATTTCCCTAAATTATGTAAAGTTAATTGAGAACTTGGCGGATCCTCTAACTAGATTTAGTAAATTCTACTTCGAGTAAAATGTGGTTGAAACTCTTGAACTAAAAATGTCCACCAATGATGGCAACCATACAAGTCATTACTCAAAAGGTATTCCACGAGTTCAAAGGGTAATAACAAGTCATTCGATATGTGGATAGTTTCTGCATTATTCAAATCCGCAATAACCATATCCTAGTTATAATAATGATAGTTGTTACTGAAGTGAGGGATGAGTTTCAGTACCAAGTACAAGTATCTCTAAATGTAACAAAAATACTGGAAGAACTTCACCTAAACAAACTTCGAGGTGGTGCCGCCTAAATAAAGAGTTAAAATTTCTCTCTTAAAAGTTTGTTAAAAATGATGAGTGTAAGACCATAGTAGCGCTAAGCGAGTTTGAAAAACTTGAGAACACGTGATACTTGTGTGTGTGTGTGTGTGTGTGTGTGTTCATACCATATGGAATCATTGGTTTAAAGCTTTTATGCTACCTTTAATTCTGACTTTACTTTGTTTGAATCACACTATGATTAGATTCAAATCGAAAGATATCTAATCTTTTTGCACGAGTATTGTATATTCTTGAATATGAGACTTTATTAGATTTTGAACAAGTGGGGGAATTGTTTAAAACTATTAAAAGTGACGTGGAATGAAATAAATTTTTTGGGAGCCCAATTTTTGGTCTATGCGGTGGCATGCGGTCGCATAGACCCATATCGAGATTTTGAAGTCCCGTATGAGCTACTCTATGCTCTATGCGCATAGAGCAATTTTTTGATTGTTGAAAGGCTAGTTTTTACCCTTTCTAATCGTTTGTGTTCAAATTTTGGTGGCCTTTCAACCTGGTTTTGGCACCATTTCGTGATATATAGTGGTGACCTATAAATAGATAATCCCGGTGAATACAAAACTAATGAAAAAATTCAATTGTAAAAAGATCATTTTCATTCCAAAACAAGAAATCAAAAGTTTCATCTTCATATTCAATATCTCACCTTGTATTCTTCAAATTTTGGGGATTACACTTTATGCTTGAGTGTTTAATCTTTACAAGGCTTGTTTAATCTTTCAAACCATTTGCCGGAAAACCTTCAAACATCATTTTCTATTCGTGAGGGGGCAAATAAAGTTTGAGGACAGGGATCACGCGTTCGAGCATTCCATTTTGTTCCGGTGCTTTGTTCGTGGTTTGTTGTAGATTGTTGTTGATTTTGGTGTATTTCGTCTCCAACTCCGTTGCCATTTCCAACATAACTTGCATTCGTGCACGAGAGCTTATACATCTGATTTTATACACACACCTACTTGCTTAAAAGAATCTGCATTTTTATTAGGATCAATAGACACATTTTGCTGTGTAATGTAGATATTTTTCGACCTGTGGGATTGTGGTTTGTACTCATCTTTCTTTTTCTTAGTTTGATGGAGCAATATATTGCAATGTTTTCTGGTGAACTGAATAAACTTGTTGCTTGGAACTCGGGAGTATAACTTTGATATCTGATTCTCATGTTATTGTACAGTAACTAATTTAGAGCAGTTATTGACCATTAATTATAGGGTTAAAACACACTCGACTTTGAAGGCATATTTCATTTCAGTCACCCCAAATTCATTTTTTAATCGAAATAGGTCACCTAACTAGGTTTTCATTTCCACTTCATGACTCCATCAGGAGAAGTGAGGTGGTTGACGGGCAAACTGGCTTTTGTTTTTTTTTTCTTTTTTTTGTCAATGTATCTGTCAAACAGCATGTACGAAATAGCACAATCCGAGCAAAAATAGTGGTTGAAGAGGCTGTTATGTTTCTTCCTCTTAATAATTCTATGAATCGTGGGGTCCACTATCATTTAAATTGACGCTACATAGCATTATTATTGGATAAAATTCCTCTAAAATATTTCCATTTGCGATATACTCCATACTTATTGAAAATTGCAAAAAATCTCCATATTTAAAACATTTTCTGCGTAGAACCCCCACTGTCAAATTTGCTCTTAAAAATAGTAAAATTGTCAAAAATAAAAAGTAATAATTGCAATTTTAGTATCCAAACTTTTTATTCTTTTACAAATTTTATCAAATTTTTTTTTTATGTATCACCCACAATTTCAAACCTTTAAAACTTTATTTTCCACCCTACCCAATTTCAACAAACGTTAGTTTTCATTTTCCCATGAAATATATTTGGAGGAAAGGCGTGTTATAGCAATATTTCCCGTGTAGTAATTTTCAAAGGATGCTTTTCCAAAAATTTTAAATCCAACTTAACTTCCAATTCATGCACGATGTCTACCTCGATCTAGTATTTTATAGACCTCAGGAAATTTTGGAATAATTATTAAAAATAAAAAATTCTAAAGTATTTTTTTCTATAATAAAATAAATAGTAATTATAATGTTTAATTATGAAATGTACTTGAACATCTGCTTAAAAAAACCCTAAATCTTGTTTAACATTTTATCGAATTCCAATTCAATCTTTTCTTCTTCATCTAAGTTATCTTTCGTATCATCCGTTGCAAAATCATCTTCATCGGGTTTCCTTATTTTAATTTAAGAATTTCTATTACCTCTTAGATATTGTAAAATATAATTGTCAATCTCAACTCTACCAAAAATTTGTTTTGATTTTTTATTTTTCTAATGTCAAAACTCTACAAATGCGTTTTTCTAAATGGTATCTTAGTGTGCACCAAGCATGATTAAAAAATATATTAATACGTTATTTTTTAAATTGAAAGTTAAAATGTAAAGGTTGAGGTAATTTTTCTAAAAAACATTGTACATAGTAGACTTGCCCTCGTTGAAATAATTTGAAACCTTACATTTAGTTTATAATAACGCTTCAATATATAAAAAAGGACAATATTACTAACCCAAGTAAAGCTAGCCCAACCGGCCCACTTAAAAAAGTATTCAAAAAATTTACGGGGCAACTTACAAAATACCCTTAAAATTAAGGATCGTTTGAAAAATCATATGAAAAATATTTTAAAAGTTAAAATTATAGTATAAAATTAAATATCACTTTTATTAAAAATTAATGTTTATCACTAAAAAAGTGACAAATTTCAAGAAAATTACTAAAAAGAGAAGTAAGAAATATTATATAAAATTAAGGACACAATGTAACTTTTCTAAATTAAGTGGCATACAATGTCACTTTTATTTAAAAAAAGTGATATTTAATAAAAATTTCAAGAAAGTAACAAACACTAAAATAGTGTCAAAAATTAAAAAACAAAAATTTACAAAAAAAAAAAAAGAAGTTAATTAAGGTATATCTTGCAGCAAATGGTGCAAATTGGGAGGCTCAAATCGCGAAAGATATCAAATTGCAGATATTGTCAAAATAGTGAATAACAAATGGCTAGTAAGGTAGATTGGTTACACAAAATTAGTTAACAAATATATGTGTCATATTCAAAATTTCCATTTTTTCAAAATATTCCAAAACCTTAACAATTTCTCCATGTTACATTCAAGGCGGATGCATACCATTTTTTCATAATTATAATCTTTAAGCGAATAAATAAAATTATCCATCTTAAAGAGAAAATTCTTTTAGTTGGGAGGGCAAGGGAGAAGCTCAAGGTTTCATTTATCTCAATTTCTTCTAGAGTTCTAGTATCTTGTCAAAGAGCAAAGGAATAATCTAAATTTTTCAGAGGAACAATTTTTCAGAAAGTTTGTGCGCTCACAACGTAAGCAAGTTCCAAGAGATGATAGAATCTACCAAAGGCATCTCGACGGCATTATATGGAGTAGAAATTGCTGGTATCTGTTGAAAACATGGTTTGCGAAAGTATCTTCTCTTACAATGGAAGCACAACCCACTTAGGTTGCTAATCTCAAACATGACTCGACATAACTTGAGATTTGGTTTTCTTGGACTGGTTCAAAAGCTTATATATAAATGATGAACCGAAATTTAGCCTTCCAAATCGGCTCAACCTACTTTAAGCATTACACTTAGCCCCATTTGGGCTCTATTTTTCCAAATTATAATGAGGAGAATAGTAATTTTTTTGGAGAATGTGTCGTTAAAAAAGAAAGAAAAGTTTTTAGATTTATGCGCAATATTATTTTATTGAAAAATGTGTGGTTGATAAGAAGAAAGAAAAATAAATTTTAATTTAATGGAGGTCAAACGGGAGCTTAGTACATACTATTATTTAAACATGGACAAAGTTTAACCATACATAGTAATTATGGATAAAGCTTAACCATATATAACCAAAACCCAAGTGCGTGAATTCTTTTCATAACTCTATTGTGAATTCATCAACAATCCACTAATCCAAGAACGTCCATTTCTTGATGGAATATGAATAAGAATATATTCTATCTGTACTCTTTACGTTGGCGTAATAGAATTTGTACTCTAATGAAAAATACTAATCCTACCAAATATTCTCATCCAAAATCCATATCTTTTTACTAATGAATCAAACTAGGAGACAAGTGGAAATATACCCAGCATATTATTCATAGCACTTTTGTTAAATTATGAATAAATTATTATGCACCCAAATAAGAACACTAGTCAAAAGTGGAGGCCAACACGTATTGCATCACACATAATTAATTTAAATGGAGAATAAGTTCCAAATCACTTAGAAAATATAAGGGTCTATTATCTTTGTGTTTCAGTTTTGTGTTTTGAGTTTTGAATTCATTTTGAGTTTTGTGTTTTGAGTGCCCATTTATGCCCATTTTGAGATTGTTGAAAATGTGTTCTTTTTGACATTTTGAAAAATTGTTTTGAAAACACCCAAAACGCATTTTGAAAATTTTGACTTGATTATAACTGAAAACGACAAATTTGTCGTTTTGTGTTTTCTTTGTAAAGTTTTAACTTGTTTTAAAAAACGCATTTTCGAAAATGGAAAAGAAAACGCATTTTCAGTGTTTTGAAAAATCGAAAACAGAAAACGGTTTGAAAATGGTAGAGAGAACATACTCTAAGGGTTTCGACCACATTTCCATAATAATCTAAATTTTTAAAAATGAAATTTTAAGACTCGATATATTAATATTCGAAAAGCCGAAACGAGGAGTTGGATTCATATTTTCAAATGAGCCGTCATCTCACAAATATAAAAAACAATATCAAGAGTTTGAGTTACTCTTCTTAATTAACGTCAGATAATACTTTAAAAAATTGTTGCAACACAACACATAATTATGTAATTTAAAGTGAAAATCTTTCTCACACTTCACTCAATAAAAAAAATACCTCGAACTTTTTTTCTTCCTCGTGTTATGTCATGATAAGTGTTGGTTAAACTATCAAGACAGCAACTAAATAATAGGAACATAAGAAATTATCCCACAAAGTGGAAAAAAAAATGTTCACACCGTCAGCAAACTACATTCTATAATTGTCCTCCATAATTAATATTCCCATTTACGCACTTTCCATTAGTATAAATAGCCCCCTCAATGGCTCATAATCAATGTATTCAAAACAATCTATCTTCAGCCTTTTATAAGGTAAATATAATCTCGTTTTAACTTATTTTAGCCATCTCTATATATTTTATTACATTTTCCAAGTTTCTGCATATGTATTATTTCGAAGTTTAATGGATAGATTTCATCATAGCAATTGGCATATACTAAATTCCATAGAAATCCGGGTTTAAAAAAAAAGGTGTATTCTAAGTCGAGTTCGATAATTTGTCAATTAGCTATTGAACAAAATTATCAGAACTTGGAAATATCATAAATTAAATTTTAAGTATACTTTCTTAGATCTTATTTTTGTTTCCTTTATGTTGTACTAACTTTAGTTTAAAAGAATAAGAAGATTTTGGTTACTTCAACTGAAAATGGAAGCTGTTGGAAGGTCCAGTGGAGCTATGTATGAGTGCTTACTCTTTGGTATGTTATTCTTCTCTCTTTTATTATTCTAATTAATTTATAGTATTTGAAATAGTTCAAAAAATAAATAAACATAAACAAAACATTTAAGGGTTGAATTTTAATGTAATATTGAGGTTGTTTTTCTCTCAGATATGGATGATACATTGTACCCCATGAGCTTAGGTATCAACCTGGCATGTCGCAGGAATATAGAAGGTACAACTCTTGTCAATGATTGTACCTAGTAATTTGATGGAACTTCTTATGTTATTTTGTTGATTATCACATTTTGGTTTTTAGAATTTATGTTGCATCACTTGCATATTGAAAGAAAGTGAAGTCCCAAGAATGTGCTTGGAGTTGTATAGAGAACATGGGACGACAATGGCTGGTCTTAAGGTAAGATTAACATCGTTTTCTACATGTCATTATGGTTAAATAATTCACTAATTGGATAATCCAAAAGCTAAGGATTGTGCTTAACATTAGTTTTAAGTGGCAGCAACGATCAACCTAAATTTGTCAAAATACATCTTTAATTCATTAGATAAGTCTAAGTGGATTCCACGTCCATTTAAACTGGTGTTAAATATCATGTGTTAGATAGCATTATTTCATGCTAAGAGTAGTATTGGCGCTAAACGTCACGAATGCCAGATAACATTATTTCATGCTAAGATTAGTCTCGACTAAAGTGTGATAGACGATCAAACAAAATTTTTGAAATTACGAATAAGTTTTAGAATTAATATTTTGGTATACACAAGTATGCTACAGTGTTTTTTTTTTTTTTTTAGGGGGGGGTGGGGGGAAAAAATATACGCTAGTGTGAATAGAATTTTTTTGAAATTGAAAATATGTGAAATATAATTATTGGAACTAGATATTGACGAATGTAACCTGAGATGACTATTGAATTCAAGTACCTCAGAGTTAAACTTCGAGTCCTTGTTCATTTTCTTACACAGCAGAAAAAATATTTGGTTTAGTTTTTAAATAAAATTTTCTCCTCAAATCAACTGTCAAGGTAAAAAATGACGTGAACCTAGCTAGTAACAACATGTGTGGTTCACGATTCTCTATATGATAATGTCATTTGTACACTGATTTACCAATTGGACAAGTGATATCAATCGGGTGTGATGTAGCATTTCACAAGCGATATATAAATTAATGTGATGTTTTTAAATTGCTCCAAAATATCTCTATAACCATTTTTTGGGCATTTCAATTGGTTCCTTTCTTATCTATATCCAGTATCTGGCATGAGCCACCTTCAAAGAGACTCACACTTCGATTATCTAAAATTAGGATTATGTTATTTGTAAACTCATTTATTACATCATTGTTGACATTTGCATTGTTGTCAACAAATAATTAGAAGAAAAAACTATTATCTTTTAAACTATCCAATTAAATAATGGCACGTGTCAAAGCGTAAACAATGGCGTATGAAGTACGCCAAGAATGATCATTCTCTATATCTTTAGCGTACACCTACTCCGCGTATTAAAGTTAGTCTTTAATACTAACTTCTTGCAGGCACTTGGCTATGAATTTGATAACGACGAGTTTCATGCTTTTGTCCATGGAAGATTGCCATATGAGTTGCTAAAACCTGATCCAGTACTGCGCAATCTCCTACTTTCCATGCCCCAACAAAAAATTGTACGTCAAAAGCATAGACGAGTTACATTTCAGAACCTATTATAACAATTGTTATTCACAATGTGTCCTTTTTTTTTTTTTTTTTTGTGATTTAGATCTTCACTAATGGTGATGAAGCACATGCAGCTCAAGTTTTGAGTAGGTTGGGTTTGGAAGATTGTTTTCATGGTGTAATATGCTTTGAAACACTTAACCCTCCTATAGGACTGAGATCTTTTTCAAGCATAGATGGAATGGATGAAGAACAGACTGAGAATGTTCAAACACAAATTCTGTGTAAACCTTCTGTACAAGCAATGGAAGCTGCCATTGCCATTGCAAATGTTGATCCCAAAAAAACAGTAATTACTGAACTTTTCTACTAAATGAACTGAGTATTTGCCTATTATCATGGCGGCATGTTTAGAATGGTGGACGGGATAATATCACATAGTATCAAGGATAAACTGAGCATGTTTGCGAAGCTTATAAAGCCCATGTTTGGTGCAGATTAAAATCAAATTTTCAGTGTATTTTGATAAAAGTAGATGAAATATGTTGGTGAAAAATTGTAAGTCTCATAAGATGTATAGTCAAAAGTAATTGTTAAACTTTGATTTGAGATTATAATTTACACCAAACATGGGCAAAAAGTAAAAGTTGCACAATTTGAAAAATAAGTTTTTGAACTTTTAAGTCTCAAAATTATTTTTCTAACAAAGAAAGCTCAAACATGTTAGCCAACATGCTCAAAATCGCGTGTGAAACATGTAGTTATGGTCAATGAAAGTTCATTTTTTTTTCTTCTCTCTCTTTCAGCTTTTCTTTGATGACAGCGTTCGCAACATTGCCAGTGGAAAAGCTGCTGGACTTCACACAGTCATTGTGAGTCCATGAATTTCCTAATGTCAAATCAACCAATTTTTCTCTGACCTATTCTAATGCAATATATTATGAAATGCAGGTGGGGAGAGAAACTCTGGTGCCAGGAGCAGATTATGCTCTAAGTAGCATCCATAATATTAGAGAAGCACTGCCTGAGATATGGGAAGAAGAAGAGCATTTGGAGCCAATTATCCAACCTGCTGCAGTAGAAGCTGTAGTCTTAGCATAGACCAGACCACATCTGCTTAAAGATTCATAGTTTATGGAAGAACATTTCATTTGATATGTACGAGTAGGTTTATGGAAGAAGTCGACCACTTGCAAAGAATTGGGAAGTACTGTAAAGGGTCGGTCGTACTTGTTAATTATAATTGAGCAAAAATAAGATTTGAGTAATGTATTTCTCACATTTGCAACAAACTTTTAGAATGTTTGACTGAAACTTAGACCAGCAACAGTTTGCAAAAATCAGGAAGAATCAAAATGTTAGCATGTTGCATACCTGAAACTAAGATGTCAAGAAAGAAGGATACTATAATTACATTGTGATACTGTATAACAACTAGAGTAAAAATAGCTAGAATTTTGACGTCAACTGAAGAAAAGCTTTCAAATTCATCCTTCTAAGCCAAGGCTGGGATGGAAAAATCAGAAGTTACATTTCATCAATCATCAATCCCATAGCAAAAACAGAAACGAGAAAGATATGTTTTCTTGATCAGGGATGTAAACAGGTGGATAAATAATCCAGAGTTTAGTGGAATCCCCAGGGAAATTAAACTTTAATAATTAGATTTGATTCCAGCAAAATGCTTAAATATGGTTTGTAGAATTCTGACTTGGGGAAGGGAATCTAAAAAGTTAAATGGAAAGAGCATCTCTAAGGCATCAATGCCATTACAAGATGAATGTATGTTCTTCCCTTGAATGCCAACATGAATCGGGATAATACTAATCGTACTTGAAGTCAATTGTAATCAAATGAATAAAAAACTACATTCATTCGATAGGTAAGTGACTCAAAAAATTACAGTTCAACATAACGAGAAAGTGTGCGTGTTGGCATAATCCTTTACATTTAATGCTTCTGCATTGAGCACTTCATTCTCAGTAAGTGCAAATCAGCTTTACAGTTAGCCTTTAACTATTCAGATGGTCTAATTTCAACATATTCACCATTCCTACATTCAAAAGGAGAATGCAGAAGTCACTGACAGCAAAGGCTTCAAAACTGAATCCTACTGCCAAAATATTTTTGACTTTTAGATCCATAACAGCAGGATATCATTTCCATATGACAGAAATAAAAGAAAACAGGCTCATCACAGATATACAGTCTACAAAATCCAATTATTAGAAATGTTATTTTTGCAAGGATCAACCGGTGAGATGCTGAAATCAGTCTATCCAAGCAAGGGACAGATTTCAGTTCACACTGACATGAAACGGTGCAATGTGTTTATTGTACCAAAAGTTTATCAACTTAAATCAGTCCATTTGTGTTCCTCTTCTTTGTAACAAGTATCGAAACTTACCTTCAGGTTCCACCATGAATATTCTGAAATAGGTATTTAGCATTCTGCAGAAGAGTATCAATCTCTTCATTTGCGGCATCAAGCAAGCGCACTTCTTGGATTTCCTCCTGCAATTTTTCCATCTGCTCCTTGTGTATTCTGCCAATAGGTAAGTGTCACAGTGTGTATCAAAACCTCATCCTCGGTGATTACAAGGGCAGTTACTTCTTTTAAATCACTCACAAAATCACCCGCTCTTCAAATTCATTGCTCAATTCCTTCAGCATTGCCTTCCCAGATTCCAGCAACTCGGACACCTTCATGAAATTACAATAAGATTCATGCATACAGGACACTATATTGCAGAAACATTACTTCATAATAGAATTTAGAACATTTAAGCAAGGTATTTTCTCTACTCTGAAAGCAGAGGTCTTTCTTATATGAATTCATGACGAGACAATGAGTCCCAGTATTAAGGGCTTTTACCAGCTGAGTAAATCGATCAATCTTCTCCAGAATTTGAGCAATCTCCATCTCCATCTGTTCGGAATGCAAATTGCCTGGCTCACTTTCTTCTCCTGAAACCTTTACAGGAGTTCCATCTTCCACTGCTGTTTCCTTCTCCTCAACCTAATAATTGAAGTTTAGGTCATCAGAGAACTGAAAGTGAATTTATATACTCTATTTTTTATTCTTAATTGAAACATAGAAAGTGGAGAAACATACTGAAGGTTTCAAGCGTTTTGCCAAGCCAGTGAGCCCTATTGTTTCCATTTACGATGATATTTGTGAAAACTGGAGCAAAGCAGTAGATATATGAAGTATCAGAATTCACAAATTTGAAGCCCCAAAAATATACTTAAAGTGTGGACTGCTGCTAAACATTTGAGAATCTTATTGGTATGCAGATGTTAGCAATTTCTATCATTGCATTTGATAAGCATTGTGTCAAGACCCGCATTATAAGTGAATCCTCAGACTTCTTAATTTTGTCCTTGAAAGCCAATAAGAGTACCAGGAATTATCTTTTCTTAGTAAAACAAACATTAAATTGTAATTGCAGTCTCAAAGAGATTTCTGGGCGAATAAAAATATAAGACTACTGGAAAGAAATTAAAGAATAGTTGAACTTGTATGTTTGTAATTGGTATGTTTCCTATTGCCAATCAGAAAACTATTTGCAGCAATTGTTGGTTATATTTACATTACACTATAAAATTGCAGCATATTAACTCCTGTACACTATGATACTATCACCATGCAATTCGAAATTAAAAAACAACCATGTAGGAATAAACAACGTCAACCTGCAAAAGAAGATAACAAAATATTGTCAAGTTACATCAAGCAAGCATGTCATCAATCTACCATATGCTCCTTTGTCACAGTCAAGTGTCAAAACTATTGGCATTCATTAGATGGCCTTGTAAACTGTTCAACGCTTCTCTCTAATCCATAATGACCAATCTAAACAGAAACCAGCACAATACAACAACGTGAAGAAACTAAGCCTTATTTCCAATAAATTAACCAATACGATAAATGCCGTAATCACTAATCGCCTCCATCTGACACTACTGATGTTATAAATACACTACAGATGATTTTAACATAAAAAGGAGAATCAATTTACACAAGCGAACCAATGCTACACAGAGAGATATAAAAGTTTAAACACTTGTATCAGTCAATACGAAGCTCACCTTTTATATTATTGTGGCGAATGGTAGAGTACTTTCACGAACAAAAAAGAATCATCCTCTCCTCACACACAGTTAGCTAATAGCAATTAATGATTAATCTACTCAATGTAGACATTAGTTGAACAATTTCATACAGCACTCAATAAGAATTATGTTATTCATAAATTAGTAAATTACCATATGAAAAACACCAAATAAGAATTAATCAGAGGCGGAGCCACCACTTCTAAAGGCAAGGGGAAAACTATAAACAGCCACATAAAAAATTCCAGAGAGATATTGCTGAGAAAATCGCTGTTTCGTAATGAAGATTACCATCCATAAACAATAATTTTAAAAAAATAAAAAAAAAAATCTAAGGACTAGAAGATGAGAATCTTAGATCGAGGATGTGTTGTAATTCGAAAAATTGTTTTTTCACAGATAAGTCTGATACTACCTTCCTTCCAAGTTTGGTGATGAAGAAGTAGAAATCACGATAAATTGGCGCCAAGGGAAAACCTTTTAACCGATTGTCCCCTCTTGTTGCTAACTTATGCAGGCCTGGGTTATATAGTTTGGATATGCGAAGATGGGCTTTTAATGGGCCTTTACACGGAATTTTAGGACATGTACCTTTTTTACTTTTACTTTAGAAATTTACTACATATCAACTATTTATTCGAGGAGAGATGTTATACGTACATAAGTGCGTGTACTCAAATTTACACCCTTAATTGTGTGCGGGTCCCCTCTATGTGAGGGGTTGTAAACCCAGGTGTACACCCCGAGTTGTACAAGTATCATTTTTCTTATTCAGTAATACAATTTATCTTTAAGATCTTACTATATGTACATCAAAATTTACATAATAGCATATATAATGTCACATGTCATTTTATCATTTGTCAATTTAAAACACAATCAACTTTTTCATTCAATATTTTTCCTTCACATCATATTATGTGATTATTATGTATATTTTTTATGTATAAGTAGCAAAATCCTTATCTTTATCGCTACCTTCAAATTTATTATTTATCAAAGCTTTGGGGTTACTCACTAGTTGTTCATTCTATGTGTGAGAGATCCATATTATCGCGATTAAAGTTTGAGAATGTTACTATTTATTGATAACCTAAAAATTAATATTCACGCGATGAATTCTACATCATGTTTTTTTTTTAATTAATCAATGAAGCTCGTTAATTGCTAAAAATTTACATTATTTGTTAAGTTGTGATGCATTTTTATTCATCGGAAAATGTGAACATCATTCCACCAAACTAATTGAGGGCCTCAAACTAATGGTAAACGCTTATTCCAAAGAAACATACTAAACATATGTTTTATGTGACAATGCACTCCAAACATGGCCATATGATTCCTACGTTTGGCTCATTTTATAAATTGTTTATAAGCATTCAATTCACTTTTTATCTACGCATTTCAAAAAAATTACAAATACTATCCATTTATCTGCTTGTTATTTTTATTTACTTAAAATTTAAAATGTTAATAAACACTTCCCATACAATCTCTTTTAATAAGGAGAATTATATAATTTTCATTATTTTTTATAATTAATGTGTTACTTGGAGAAAAGAAATGGATGAGTACGCAAATATCTATAGCTTTACAGCCATGAATATGATGCTCATTAGAGGAAAATGAACCAGGCCGAGTCTCTTTTGGGTCACCAAAGGCCTGGGCCGCCCGGCCCAATGTCTGACTTTTGGCCCTTTATCGTTTAACACAGAATCAAAAACAAATGATGCTGATTTCTACCAGAATTGGAATCAATGTACACTAATCATTATCCACTTGCAGTTTGATGACAATTTCAGGACCAAATATTCACAAAAAAAAAAAAAAAAGCTCCTCTACTACTCTTGGAACCTCAATCCGAACAATGGAAACTTCAAGGCACAGTCCATTAATTCGATTAATTTTGCAGGAATCAGTGCTCGTTGACGAAGGTAACAACAATGTGGTGCACGAAGAAGAAAGCACTAAACCTTATTCCGATCCCAATAATATAGCGAATAATTCCATCAAAGTTACAGTTGAGAAAAAGGGTGGATATGACAACAACATTACTAATACTAACTGGCCTATAATTCTATGTAAAGATACAACTGAATGTCTAAAGTTGAGATTAAGAACATTTAACCTCAAATACTCTCACACAATGATCAGCCCCACAGGATGCAAGCTGCAAAGCCGAAGAATCTTCACTCTTGTCTGAGTTTTTCCATCTTAACCGGTTAACTGTAGACACATGGCATATAAGTGGATCAAACTGGACAACAAGAGCTGCATTCAGCACTGGGATGTTTCCATCTTCAGCTTTTGCATTGGAAAGACTAAACATTTCGATGAGTCCATTTTCCATCCCAACTGCAAGAAGCCCTTGGTTTCTCTGCCGATCAACACCCAGCCAAGATAGGGCTGTGACACTACTTTTGAACGTTGGTAGAGTCGTAAGTAGCTTAACTGACGATCCATTTACAATTGCCCAGATCTTAACAGTCTTGTCCCTTGAACCTGTTGCAAATTCATGACCAAAAGGGTTCCAAGAACATGCCCATATTATTCTTTTATGTGCTTCCTGCCTAATTACAAGCTGATGACTAAGTTCATCCAATCCTGGTTCATTAAAAAGAAGTCAAAGATGTAACATATGACCGTATAATAAGTCAGTTCTCGTTTCACCACTGGGATGTAACAGCACGCAGTCTATTTAAGCACTAGCAAACTAATCAGAAAACTAAAGAATAAGTTAACTATACCTGTCTGCTTGATTTCAAAAATAGAAAAATGACGATCTCTTGAGACTGTCAAAAGAAAATTATCATCTTGGGAGAACTCCATTTGTGTCACTGTTAGTGTGTGAGAATGCAAGCGGCCAACAGACTTCCAAGAGCCAACTTGCCAAAGCCATATTTCTGCCACAGATGCTGACTGAGCCTGCAAGATTCTACAACAGTGAATTTGGATTGCCAGTATAATTGTCAGCATAAAACAAATTATCCTTGTTCAAAAGAAAAAGTAAAATGTCTAAGAAAATCCATCCCAATTCACAGGCACTCCTAATATTTTTCAGGGTCACTATAGGTACAGTAAGAGAAGAATTTTCAGATGGTATAATGCATTAACTCCATGGAATTGGTAATTTTGATGGGCTTTCAGATATCAAAAGCATCAGGTGCACATA
This sequence comes from Fraxinus cuspidata, assembly GCA_903798385.1. Taxonomy (NCBI): domain Eukaryota; kingdom Viridiplantae; phylum Streptophyta; class Magnoliopsida; order Lamiales; family Oleaceae; genus Fraxinus; species Fraxinus cuspidata. The sequence goes on from CAIGRP010129974.1 coordinate 51,017, forward strand.
TTCACAATCTACCATATGAATCCAACTAACATAAGCATCATGATTTCAGCTTTAGATAATTTAAATACCTACTTTAGATGTGCGCAGTAAATGATCTCATATAAAGATTACCAACTTTCAGAATTACACAAGGTATCATGTTTTCAATTCTAATTAAACAAAAATAGTCAAACTTTTTACAATGAGGAAAATGATAAGATGTACTGAGCACAGCATTTTTATGAAAGACTGAATCAGCCTAGAGCCACTTGTCCTTGATTACTTGAAGCAAAATAATAAATGCTTAATTGAGAAAAAGAAGAATTATCATGTCATGACAGCTAACTCGTAAAGTTTCGATGTAGTAGTTCCCTTCACTTTAACAAGTAACTACGACTACTACATTAGGACAATCTTGAAAACTAAAATTGGCAGAAAGGGGGTCTTGGAAAATGAGAAGAATGAAAACAGCAATTGGTTGAAATGCTGCAGATAAAGGCCATGAAAGAATAACAATTTAGTCAGCCATAATTTCAGCTTCCAATATCTCCATACGGGGTTCATTATTACGAGATTGACTTGAGAATATGAAAACAGATTATGCAACAAGATTTAGTCTGTTAAAAGGGCAATTTTTTTATTATTCTTGGCTATCTATCTAGTAATTCTGAGTGAATAGAGAAGGTGGTAACATTTTCTTCAAAATTATTTTCTGTGATTCACAATGTTTTTACACTTTTCAATATTCAATGAAAGTCCGTATCACTAAATGAACAAACATTCGCATGAGGCTTCTCAGAAGCAGATCTTTTTTATTTATTAACCATTCCTCTATCATTTTAACAGAGTCAAGGCCACCATCCATAAGAATGACTTACAAAATTAACCACACAATTAACTGGCTCAGAATGTGGAAGTCGGTGAGGGGAAGAGCAAGCAACAACCCTCAAAATTTCAAATAATTAAATGTTTTCACAAAAATCAGCAACATCAATAAAATGCAGCATGTACATCTCAAAACTCATTCCATGAGAACCTGATTTCAGTTGAAAGTTGAGCAAATACATCCATATATAATTCTGTATGACCAAGTTCTATCACAGAATGAAGGACGAGAATGTGATATACCTTGCACGATGAAGCAACAAGCTTGCCACCATGGTCACAACACAGAGAAAAAAGTTCATTCCCATGACCGTAAAGCTTGTGGGACTCTGGCCATAGTGTATGCCATGCGAGTTGTTCTTCAATGGGTGGTTCTGTCAGCACAACTGGAACCGCTGCTGGAATCGTTTCGAGGGTATCAATGCCTTCGATGTTATTTCTGTCAACTGACGCAGATGGAGCTGCAGAAGAAAATAGCGAATTAGTTCTTTTTTGGGATTCCATTTGGAACTTTACTACGTTTTTATAAAGATTGGCTATCTTTCCTTTTTATTTTTGGATATTTTACATGAATGGCTACTTATCCAAATGGTAATATCCTGAACATCACTTTATCATAATGCAATTTACTCAATAAATAGTAAAAAGTCAATTAAAAACGTGGGGAGTATCTATTACATCATCTTCTCCCCACCCCCATAACAAACTATTTCCCCCCAATCTCCAAACTACTATAACCCCACCATATACAATCCACACAAACATTCATAGGCTAAACACCATAGTCACCATCTCCTCCAACACATCAAAACTGCCACTTCTACCACCCACCTTATATATCAACAATGCCACCAAACAGACACCACCCCACGACCACTTTCATCACCACCACCAAACGAAGCTACAAGAAACCCATTACCGGACATTGAAATGCAGGGCAGGGAAATGAACCAAACATAAAACTCCAAATTACTACCAAGTACTATAGCTTTAGGTTTTGAATTTTTGCTGTTCAGATTGCACTTTGAGATTAGGTTCATGGATGGAGCTAGAGACAACACCAATGCTGGGGGTCAATACCCATTTTTCTATTTTTACCGCCTCCTTTTGGTGGTTTCTGATGGATTGTGCTGGACATGAAGTGCGATTGTAGTACCCAGTGTCAAGATTGAATCATGAAAGAACCACCCTATAATTCACAATTGCTTACACAGTTGCTAAAGTCAATCAGAGCACTGACCCAGTGACACAAATGCATATATGATAGACATGATACTTATTTTGTCCCATTTGTTTAGAATGTAGGTTTTATATAAGCACTAAGAAAAAAAAAAAGAACCCAAATGTTTCTTCATTGTATATATTGTAATGTGTTGTGTTTAGCACTGACGTATACATTATGTGATTAAGGCATTGTAATGGTCGTCTGAAAGGTAGGTGCCGGAAATCTAAAGAAAATGCCATGCTTAAGCCAAACCCACCATTAAAGAAATGAACATCAAGATTTTGACATTAACAACCTTGACATCAGATCTCCTCTTCTTTCCCTCGACCAGAGGAGAGAAGCTGGCCACTTCCCAAAATATAAAAAGATAAACATAACATGATAAGCCGTGTTCACAGAAGCCATGCAAATTCATTTCAAGGAAGGTCTCACTGGGTTTCGTAGGTCAGGCTACTTATCAATTACTATTAAGGATTGCATGTTCTTTAGTGTAGCATTCAGAAAAGGAGGCAACCTATTTTATAGCCAGAAACACCACTCAACACATAGAGGAATGATGGAGTTCATAAAAGTAAACAAGGAACAATCAAGTTTGCCTGATATAGATAAGAACATAATTTTGTTCTCACAATACTCTGGGATGTATAAAGACATACAAGTGTGTTGGTACCAGAGCCAATTTCCAGGAGAGAGATAACATAAAGCTTACCTTGAACATATATAGGCTTCTGGGATAGTCCTAGAGCAGACATATTTGCACCCAAAATTTGCATGTCAGCTTGAAGGTCATCAGAAGAATTAAATTTCCATGAATTTGTATGATTCAAAGTCTTTAAAAAGGATAAAGGAGCTTCAAAAACTCTGCCAACTTTCTCATCGGCCCCACTTACAAAACGGTGGTTCCCCTTTCCTTTGATTATTGTCACACAGTTAACATCATGGCCATGAACTTGAGGACGTGCAATTTCATGCCAAGCTTCTCCAACTTCTGAAGAAGATATGTTACGCCATGGAGCAAACACTCTAGTTGTCTGCAAAAGAACATGAAAGCTGCCATTCAATAATTTTTTATCTGACAAAGTTTGAAACGAGAAAAAAGATGGGGAAAAATTACATGCAATAGATTTTTCTCATGTTAAATCTTTCAGATTTTTCAACACATTGAAAATATAAACAATTTCTGTTCAAACAAAATTAATTCATCATCAGAGACTGCTGGATAGACTTAGCTACCCGGGCAGCTATTGGATACCCATTATACTCTCCAGAGGATAAGATGGAACGAAATATGAACACTGGATTCAAACAAAACAGTACCAGAAGGGAAAAAAAAATAATATATATATATATATATACACACACACACACACACTGCATATTGAGACTCTTATTATATGCGAACATCACAACTCTGCAACCGTAAAGTATTACTTGGGCTTCATATTACATTTAAAAGGTCAAGTCCAATTACATATTTAGATGCAACATTTAATTTGCAGTATCCACACTAATTTCACAAGGAAAAAGGTCTTCATTCCTTTTTCTTATTTTCTAATTCTACCATTTTCCTTTAGTGAGGGTGAGTCCATTGGAACAAAAACTCAAGAAATTTAATGATAAATGTTTCAATCACATAATTTTTTCAGAAAGAGAGAGATAATTGGAGTCAAGGCGAGGGAATTAAAGAACATGAAAATAGCGTCCATCTCATTCTGACAAAACTAGTTAGGCAAAGGTGTATCAGTCATGCATAAAAGGTAATAAATATTTCAATAATCCATATTCAGTTAGTGTCTGAAAATTTTCTCAATATCAACACATTAAACGGATTGCCACACATGCAAAGTTTGGAAAATTAGAATAATCCAACACGGCGAAAAGATTAAAAGCTGCCAATATAAATGTCACATTAATATTCAAAGAGAAATTCAGTCTTTTGTTAAAGGAGGTTGGAGGTATGGTGTGTGGAGTGTGTGAGAGAGAAAGAAAGTGAGAGGAGGGAGAGATTTCATCAAATCGATTCTGCAATCAACAGATACTTTACTTGATCATGACTGACGGACAGCAGATACTCCCCGCATCTAGCCCATGAAATGTCTGATACAGTTGCAAAGTGTCCAGAAGGAACTTTCTGTGGTTTCCAATCATCAAAATCAATGCCAACATTTTTCCATAAATGGAAAGATCCACCATAACCATGAGCTAAAGTTGAGTCTCCACTTGGGCTCCAATGCCCGCCATAAAACCCCAAAGCAGAATGACTTAGTTCCCCAACAGTGACTACATTTATCCATATGCCAGTAGTCTTTTCAGGTTGCCAGATCATCATCGTCTTATCCATGGATGCAGATAAAATGCTTTGAGGCTGATAACATTCCATACCCTCAGTAGATGAACTTTGAGGCGGCTGCCATTGCACTGAGTATACCCAATCCTCATGGCCAATGAGGAGAGATTCCAGAGATATTTGATAAGATGATGAACCGGCTACAAATGCAGGACCTTTAATGTAAGAGGCCAAACTTGTTCCCTTATTAGACAGAGAATCACATAAAGCCATCTTCCATATGCGTATGCCTTTGTCTTGAGATGAACTTACTAGTAGAACACTAGATGTTTCACCCTTTGCATATATAGGTAATGAGAAATCCAGACTACGAATCCAATCAGAGTGCCCTTTCAACTCACAGGCATGAACAAACTGGGGCATAAATAAATCACAATATTCATTTTAGCAAAAGAGAAGGTTAGTGGTGACAGAATATAAAAAAAAAAAAAAATGGATCCATAAGGTGCTACACACTTTTCCTGTCCTTTCACCGCAGTATAGATGAATCTTGTTGTCCAGTCCACCTGTGGCCAGGACTAGTTGACCAGAGTTCCCAGGCAACTGTGCTAATGAAAGAGCAACCATAGGTTTTCTCCCAACAAACAAGGAGTCCAAACAAGACAATTTGCATTCACCTGTTATATGGACATTAATAACTTGAGTATAAACTTAAAAATCAGTACAATTTAAGATACAACAATCAGAAGAGGCAGATCAGTGGATTGATATTGTGCAAAAAACATATATAATATACTAATAGACTAGCTCACTTTGCATAGTCTCGTACAAATGTAAAGATTTCAAGATAAATTTTTAGATTGAGAGAAACGAATTGAGCTGGAAGACAGTCATCATCCTTCAAAATCTTTATAATCCCAAAAAGCCACAAAGATTCATATGGCAGGAGCAGTGGATAATAGATTGTTTGTCGAACAACTTGCATCCCGCAGAAATATAACAAAAAAAGAAAATAAAAATCCAAAGTCTTGCCCTAGTGTATGAGTCACGAAAAAACCACTAATCCAGAATATTTGAGCGTGGCGATGCCTTTTCTGAAGGGTGTTTCTCAGCTTGACCCAAGTCTAGACCAACGACTTCAATGCAGCTCCAGGGATCAGAAGCTCCATATTGCTATTTTATGATTAACAGTTTTTATAAGCTGAAATCTAATATTCTTGCAGCATCTCAGGAATTGATATTGCTCTTTCCCATATGCAAATGACATTTCATCTAACTTACATGATATCTAATTCATTAAACACGGAGAGAGGATCCATTTTCTTATATTTCTTCATCTAGGATTATTATGGCAAGGAAAAGTTTGATTCCAATAAATAGTCAACAAGTTTTACAAGAATACCCCAAAACCAATAGAACTGGGAAAGGAGGGGGGAGAAAAGCATAGATTAATAATGATGAAGAAAATGGAAGTAAATATTTGAAAGATGGAAAACAAAATAGAAGGAACATAAGGTATGAACTTTTGGATTTCCTCTGGATCTCAAGGAAAAACAATATCATGTCAATGAATCAAAATTTGAAATCAAATGCACAAATGCAATTACTTTGGTCGTATGAAAGTTAGGTCATAGCCATTCCTTCAGATGAAAGAGGCTATCAGGAGGAGATTCTGAGCCTTATGCCAGCTCACTCCACTATTTGTAAGTTAACAAGACAAGACAAGATACCTTTCCAATAGCAACTAATATGGCATGTCATTGATCAAAACAAATTGAACTGCTCAATGTAGACTGTCAAAAATCTAAACCAAGTTAAGCAATAGCCACTAGTTTAAATATAATACAATAGAATTATGATGATCCAAAGTTCCCCTAAAAGAAATAGATATGGTCATAGGACAAAAAACAAACAACTTGCAAACCCATATAATATACATATATTATCTATTACAAGGAGGAAAATATCATTAGCATCCAAGAGAAAAATAAGTACGCAATGGAAAATGGGGAATGGATGTAGACAGTTACGAGCATTACCGTAGTTACTAATAGCAAGTCTAGTCATGCCTAAGTGAAAGGCTTGCCCTGGCTACTTTTTTCGGAGTTAAAACGCAGCTTCAGGCTGGCTTTATAAAAATTCTAGGCTTTTTAAGTCCTTTTTTCATCAGAATCACGTATCATAGTACATTGTTATATTTCAATGATATTTTGGTTGCTGAATGTGTCCAAAAACTTAATCTTGAATTTGTCAGAATTGGTTTCAAAATTAAATAATTTCAGAATTTTTCTGAAGATACCATGCATGTATGTAGAATTTTCATTAAGAATAACTTTGCTTCAGTGGAGCATGTTACTCACTTTGGACTTTGCACTTAAGCCAATAGAAGTCTTGGCACTTCGGTGCACTTTGTGCATTTAAATACTATGAATACAACTCCTTGACCAAGCAACAGTGGTATGAATATCAATAGCAAAATTAATGCAAATGAGAGTTAACATGACAAGGGAATAGATCAACTCCAAGCCACTCACCTCCAGAACTAGATGGAAGGATTACTTCCCACACATTTACGACACCATCAGAAGAGGTGGATGTAAACAGTGCATCTGTATCAGACACCATGATTGCAGTAATGCATGTAACACCTTTTTTGTGTTCGAATACTTGTAACACATGCCTCCACTGCAAAACATTGGGTAGCAATTCAGATGAGATAGTAAAAGGGCATATAAAGAAAGACCGTTACCATTCACGTCTCTTTTTCAAAGATTTCATTTTGAAATTGATTATCATACACAGGTTAAATCAAAAATTGAAGGACAAACATCGATAAATGTTGGCATTGCAAAAGTTTGACGTGAAGTACAACCGAAGGACAGGAATAAATAGCAGGTTCTTTTCTAGAATAATTTCTTGCATTTTATGACCACTTTTAACAAGGGAAAATACTTCCTAACCTACCCCATCTTTTCCAGGTCCAGAATAATTACAAACCAGGTGTTATCGCCAATGATTTGGGATTGACTACAGGAATCATTTTCCACCAGTCCATTCAGCCCACTAGATATACTGGGAGGTTCAATTTAATCACTTTCTCACAGCTAAAAACACACAGCAAAAGGGAAAATCATACGCACTAAAGAAATATTTTATTGAGGGTATGAACCATCTTGAATTGTGTCAAAGGGTAAAGTGATGAATATTTAATTGACTCTACACAATAACTAATTGGTCCGATCCAAAACTTCATCTTGAGCTCTCCGACCCAACTAAACTACTACAACGGCATCGATGACTACTACTAGACTACTAGTAATGAACAATTAATACTTATCCAGGCACTGATGCATCAAAGAAAACGTTAGTCCCTTTTACTTGTTGGCTTTGCAGTTATTTTTTTTGACAAGGATACTAGATAATTTTATGTGTTTGCTTCACTGCATGTACAGGCTTCCCACTTTGGAGCCTAATAATCAACTTGTTAAGAAAATTAATTTGAACATCATTAAATGACAACAAGAAAGTCTTCCTTTATCTAAAGTTTTAACCCATACACACTCACCCTCCAGTATAAGTTTTATAGTACACAAGATTTCCCTTAAAAATTAGCTATTGTGCCAAACATATAAAAGTTGCAGCCACCTGACATTTTTGGGTTAGGAAAAAGAAATCCTTTCGCTTACAATGCAGTTGAAACAAGGAGAAAATGTAATTAAATGGTGATTAAGCCCTTGTTTGAAACACATTTATAAACTGTTTATAATCAATCAAACCAGTTTTTATCCACATATTTTGTGAAAACCACAACTACTACTCACTTATTCAACACTTGATTCTATTTATTTATAATATAAACCTATTATAAACAACTCTCAAACATGCTTTAAATTAAAGTTTAAGTGATTGTAAGTTATGGGTCATGTGAAATATGTGAATAATAAGTGGGTAGTTGTTGTGATTACCATAAAATGTGTAGATAAAAATTATATTTGACGAAAAATGATTAAATTATAATCATTTCCCCAGCCATGCTATAAGTTTGCACCATCTTGAAGATTATCTTTCGCCACCCTACGCACCAGAAATTCAAGCAAGAGTAGCAAACTGCAATATGCAAGATTATATAAGCATCCTAATCTCTTCCCTACGTATAGCTAGCTAACCTAATGTCAGTTTCAGACAACAAGCAAATATGAATTGGACCATATCTGTCACTAGATTTCATAAGCTCCCTTAGAATAGAAAGAGCTTTATATAAATTGTCTTGGACTCCACATCAATTGATGATAGTTGAAGCATAATGAGGGTATATTAGAGACTTGCCTATACTGGAAATATACATCGAAATATATATTTGTTCACATATGGTACTAAGTCAATCACGGCTCTATATCAAGAATCTTTAAAGAGATATATATTCCACGATCTGGGCTTCTTTGATCACTGCTAGACAAGAAAAGTCTGGTGGGTGGTGGCTAAGCAAGAAGTATACCACCACCACCAACACCCCACATGCTAATAGTATATCCATTTAAAAATAAAAATCGGTTTCTTTAATAAAAAACCACCAGTAGTTTCCAAACTTCACTAATAAACGAAGAATAATTTACAACCAAAGTATATTGCAGCTACAGAACACATTTATGGATAGAGACAATAAGAAATGATGCCATGCACAGTGATAAAAAAACGAAAAAGATATCCAGAAAGCACCTTCTTGTCTGCAAGAGAAAACTCCCACAAAGTAATAGCTCCACCGGCATCTCCAGATAGAAGATAGTGCCTTTCCAAATGTTTAGCTGCATATACATAACCATATTCACCACAAAAAGCCACAAAATACTTAATCTATTTATCCAAAAAAGTGAAAAAAAATCTCAATTAATTCATACATCTTTCAAATAAAACCCATCTGAACAACAAATCATGACATGAATTCCCAATTCTAACAGTTAAAACCAGTAAAAAAGGAAATATTTTGAGCAGAATTGTACTTAAAGACTGTACCTTTAAATGCAAACTTGTTGCTTGGCAACCAGTGAGTACAATTAACATGTGCTTTGTGACCGGGAAGCGTAATCAAGATTTGTCCAATCTAGACAAAAAAAAAAATCATTAAAATTGTTGAAGCAGCATATACTTATTAGCGGAAGATAAAGAAAAGTAACAATAAGTAGTGGGAAAGGGAGTAAACCTTTGGACAAAAAATGGCAACAGCGTTTTGGGTACCAAAAGAGACCAAGTCACAGGCACCCCATGAGACGTTGTTCACTATTCTGTTGCAACCTGCTCCTATGAACAATCTCTCCACTCCCACTTGCATTTCGTTGCTATTAGCAGCCATAAATTGGCTAAATATTCAAGCACGCGTGTGTTGGGGTTCAGCCAGGTTCAAGTGTTTCAAGGTGACGGAGAGGTTTAGGGGAAGAGATGCCGAAAGAGAGTCTAGTATTGAATGGGCTCGACTCGACGGCCCAATGAGCTCATATTTCGGCTGGCGGCCGAAGATAAACAAAGCCCAAGTCAGAGTGGTCCACGCTATCGAAAAGGCCGAAACTGTACACGCAAGGAATCGATAGTGTAAATATCAAATTTCATGCAAAACACGAAAGTACGAACTCATCTTTGAATTCATAAAACTAAACGAAAAAATCGTATATACATCGATACAAAATATGATTTCATGTTTTTCTACTTAATGTTTAAAATACTAAAAATACTGTTTTGTAAATGAAATATACGAAAAAGTACTAATTTCTAATAATTGAAGCGAAATGACATTTTGTAACTGAAATATTTTGAATACACTACGATCAATCGGGACAAAGAATCGTGGAATCTGCATAAAAAAATTTCAATTTCGAAACCAAAATTTCACTCTTTGAAGCATAAATTTTACGAGAATGTGTCAAAAGCGGGGTATATTTTTCTTCCACGTTGGATATCACACTAATCATTCTTTGATTTGTGTGATAATAATATATACTACATCTCGTGTGATATTTGTATGAAGATCAATTCGTGAGATAAAAATTTTTTGGATGAAGAAGATTCTCTTTCTACAATGAATGATTAGTGTGATAATAATATATACTACATCTCGTGTAATATCTGTATGAAGATCAATTCGTGAGATAAAAATTTTTTGGATGAAGAAGATTCTCTTTCTACAATGAAGTATGAGGAAGACGAATAGGCGTGTTTTTAGGACTTTCTAGATAAATCCACGTAAGGGTGTGTTTGTTACTTGTAAAGGCATGTTTGTAGAAGTAAAATATGTTACCTAATTTATTATTCTTTTAATTTAGATAATCTTCAATGTTTTCTTTTTACTATTATTTTACAGTTTTTATTGAAAAAAAATTACAAAGTATTTTTTAAATATTTATTAAAAGTAAAGTAAGTGGTGCAATCTCCACAAAACCAAAACTATAGAGAGGAAAATTAGATCCCTACTACCTCAAAAGATAAGATATTTGATTAATATCCTTAAAATTAATTAAAATTATAAATCACATTAATTACGTTCAAAACCCAGCCCTAAAATCAGGGGCAGACCCATTAAATGTCCAATAAGTGCAATTGTGCTCAAGGAAAAATTTACAATTAAGGCATTAATTTTGCACAATTCAAAAATTAGATTTTAAGTTTAATTAATGCAAAATCAGGTATTTATTTATAATTAAATATATTTTAGTAATTAAATATAATAAAATCACAATTATATAATTAATGGTCACAGGTACATAATTATAGGTCACAACTTATTTATTAATTACATATTAAATAATTAATTGGTCATAGATTAATTCGAAATCACAAATCAAAAATTTTATAGGTCACATTTTATTTTGTTGGTCAGAGATAAAAAAAAAGTATAGTTCACAATTTATCTGTCTGTCACAATATAGGTCACATTTTATTTTATTGAAAAAAAAAAAAAAAATTATAGGTCACAATTTATCAATCAGTCACATATTTTCAAATTTGTTGGTCACAAATGATCGAATGTTAAGGTCACATTTTATTTTCTTGATCACAGATAAAAATTATAGGTCACATTTTATCAATCAGTCACGTATTTTCAAATTTGTTGGTCACAAACTATCGAATTTTAATGTCGCAATTAAATAATTGGTCACGGGCAACCAAATAGTAGGTCACATACGACGACTACCTACACTGCTACCGCCGCCACCAAATCTACCACCATTCTCGTCGTCGCCAACAACAAAGACATCACCACACCACAAACCCGCCACTACCTCCAACCCCGTCG